>CM031894.1:6889721-7109294 GCA_018691285.1 Cucurbita argyrosperma subsp. sororia | reverse complement strand
GTAAAACTACCTGTCTAGGAACAGTAACTACCTGTCTTATGCCGGCTCGGCTGGATCAGTAAAAGGTCATGCCAATGCACCACTTCAATAGTCAATCATGTGGTTTGAGCATCCTTAATCAATGATCTAGTCATTTTCATAATCAATGTATTCTTTCATCATTGCCATGAGTGCTAGCTTGTCTCTTCTATGACACATATTGCCTCCATCTCATTTCCTCCTCATCTCCATGTTGGAGGATGTCACATTGCATGGTGATGCCACATTGCTTTCAACATGCTCTTCTCTGGACCAACAAACCATGTGGCCCTTCTTCCCACAGTTACAACAAATACCTTCAAATCTCTTCTCTTGAAAACTCTTGTTGTCGTTCTTCTAAGTTCTCCCTGGTTGTGCAGTTCTTTGGTGACTTCTTCCTTTATCACCATTTTTGTAACCATGTTTGGTAGACGGCTTATTGTTGCTCCCACTTTTACTTTGTAGAGCACTTCTTCTTCACCCTTTTAATGTGATGTCTCCCATTTGTTTAGCCATGACTTTATGATTGGCTAACAACAAATTTTCAAATTCTACGAGTGATAGTTGAGTGAGCCATCCTTATATAGCAATAATGAACCTTCTATATTCTGGTCGCAATACGTCAATAATGATCCTCTTCATTTGAGCTTCTCCAATGACGAATTTCGGGTCTAGTTCAGTATCTCTCCCGGTAGATTAACTTGACCTTGTGGAAGTATTGAGCAATTGTCAACAATGCATTCTCCAAAAGTTGTAACCTCATAACGTTCTTCTTTGAGAACAACATCACGAACGTGTCTCATATTTCTTTCGGTGTCTTATCATTTCCAATGTGCTCTAAAACATCTTTTCTTCGATTGTGATTTTCAAGGTAAATATTGCTTTGCCTAATTTGATTCTCCATTTGTGCAAGGTACAGTTAGCATCATAGGTGTGCCTCATTCTAGAAGCTCTTAGCCTAGTTCATGTGTGCGTTGCCAATGCGCAGGTTCAGGCCAAGATACGCAACCACCCCATTTATGTAAGCATGCGACCTGCATGTCACCCATATACCCAACCCAACTCAAGATGATCCGCGCCCTTCTCCAACAGCAACTTGTCTCGACTGATGCAATCCAACGCCTCCCCTTTGGCTTACATGGCTCCAGTTAACTGTTTTGGTCTCATTTTTGTTGTCGGACCCTTTTAAACCATTTTAGAATGTTTGAAGTCGTTTTTAACATTATTGAGATTTTTTTGAGGTCAGTGTTTACTCAATTTAAATTATTTTAAACTAAAAGTGAAATTATTTGATATCTTTAGGTAAGATAAACTCGTTAGTTTGTTCTAATATGATGTTGTGGGTTCACATAGCTTGAATCGGATATTGAAAAACATATTCGGCTCTAATCCCATGACTCAAGTAATAATTTACAATTACATTATACTTTCTACGTGCATACACAAAATAAAAAATGACGGATAAATCTCTTGATTAGGACTCGTCAATTGCTGTATTTAGCAGCACTTATTATTTCATTAGTCTTGGAAAAATATGAAAAAAAAAAAAAAAAAAAAACAACTTATCATGTATTAAAGGTACTCGAATGTATAAGCTCAAGTATTTTACAAAAGCTTATAATTTTAGTCCTAGTTGGAAATATTTTAAGTTTTAGCATACTAATTCGAATTAAATTTCGTCACTTCTATTATCTTATTTGCGAGTGAGGAAAAGAGTGTTGAGTTGTGCAAAACTTTTGTAGAAACCTATTTGTGATTGAAATAATGGTGTAACCTTTTGACGACTCAGGTTATTTTCTCAATTTAGAAATTATTTAGGTAGATTAGTACTATTCCTTTTTTTTTTTTTTTTTTTTTTTTTCTTTTAGAGTGGTAGTATTGTTTTAACTTCCATATCTAAAAACATTTCTTAAAATGAGCTATAATATTGTGAATAGAGTACATATTTACATATTCGCACCAAGGTTAATTAAAAGAATCAACTTCACAAGTTTGCACTATAGTGCTTGTTTGTGAAGAGTTAAGCCACGATGATGTTAATCACAATCAAATTAGTTTGGGTAAGACTCTAGAAACTTGAAGAAGTGTGGTTTATAGGGGCAAAGGGTGTAAATCGATTATACCCGAATTAGCAATTTGGCACACTGCAATTGAAATATAGAGGTAAAAAAATTGGGGTCCATGAAATAAGAGGAAGAAATATATGGAGCAAAAGAAGAAAGGTTGGAGGGAGAGTGGATGCCAACCCGGAATGAGGGTGTCAGTCTTGGTCTACAGTTGTTGTTCAAAGCCCTACATACAATGCCTTCCCCTCCTCTCCCCTCCCACCAATCAAATCCCGCTCTCTCTCTCTCTCCTCCACCTTTTGTTGAATAAGACGCCATTTTTGACATGTACTAAGACCATTGGCGCCTTCAAATGTGTCCCCCCACGTGAGGGTTCGTGGGTGGGTGGGCGCGTATCACCCCCCTCTTGCTTTGCTTTGCTTTGCCTGTACTACATGAAATGTATCCTGAGAAACAGTAATTTAATGAGTCGCGTCGCTCAGCTTCTTTTATTTAATGTACAAAAATAAAAAACAAAACAAAACAAAACAAAACGTCACCCTGTTTTCGGGGGATGGTGGTCAGATAAGATCAGAAGAGAAGAGAAGAGAAGAGAAGAGAAAGGAAAAGAAAAAGTGCGCGGTACGTAAGATTCAAAAATGGTCGATGGATGCGGCCGCATTTGGTGTACGACAGATCATACCATATACCCATATACCCATATACCCATATACCCATATACCCATATACACACACACCTTAACAAATCCAGTCAAACTTGTTCCTTCTTCTTCTTTCTTTTTTTAAAACACCTAAACAACAAATCCCAACTACTGTTACTTTCTCCATACAACATTCAAAGGAGAGAGAAACTAAACCAAAAGGGTTTACCCGGGTCTCACGCCTCTTTCTTCTCCCTCCCTCTTATTCTTCCCCCCATATAATCTCCTCCCCCTTCCCCATTTCCCCCATTATTGCAATTACCACATTCTTCACATGAGATATGGGGATGAAGGCGCTGAGTGTTCAGAATATGGTTTCATGGTCTTGTTTCCATTTGGCCAAGACTACTACTACTGACATCCCCGATCCCTCTGCTAACATCAAGCTCATTCTTTCCCACGGCGTTGTGAGAGTCTACCACCGACCCATCTCTGTCTCTCAGATTCTGCTTGAGTTCCCTAAGCACTTAGTTTGCCGATCCGACGCCTTTTACATCGGCCAGAAAATCCCTCATCTCTCCGAACACGACTTTCTCCAACTCGGCCATAAGTACTTCCTCCTCCCCAAGCCCTTCTTCCACTCTGTTCTCTCTTTCGTCTCAATCGCCTCTTTCTTCTCTCCTCCCAACAAACCAAACCGTTTCCACACCAATGCCGCCGCCTGCCTCCACCCTTTCGACCTCCAACGAACCCCCTCCGGCTGCCTCCGAATCCGAGTCTCCGACGAGTTCATCTCTCAGTTACTCGAACAGGGGAATCCGAAACCCCTGCCTTCACCGCCGTTGCCGCAAGGAAAAATCTGCACCACGCCCCAGTTGGCCAAGGAATACACCCAGCTGGTCAGAACCCGGCGATGGAAGCCGAAGCTGGAGACGATTGAAGAGACCAAAAAGAAAGGCGGGATTTCTCCATTTGGGTTGAAGAAGGGAAACCCATTTCCTTCTCCACCGCCACGATCGTCCTACTCACTTCACCATCTCCGTGCCATTCACTACAAGCCGAAGATCCGCATAAAATCCCGGGATTAATTGATTAATTCATTGATTTTGTGGCTGCTAATTAACGTAGATTAGATATTAATTGTATGATTAGAGATGTGTATAAACATAACACACCAAACCCAGAACCAATTAGTTGTACAAAAATTGATAATGTATGTGCAATGTGCAATGAGAGTTTTGTGGGATTCATTTTTGACGGATTAAGGAGGTAATTTGTGATTAAATTACATAGCAAGTTCAAAGATTGTAGAGTTTGTGGGGGTGGGGTGGGGTGGGGCCCCCTCATGTTCTTCCTTTCTTTATTTCCATAGTTGATTCAAACTTTATATCTCTAAAACGACAAAATTTGGTGAATGGGTTTTGAATAAATGTTTGTCCTAATTCCCACCCTTCAAACCTTTCCTCTTTTTCTCTTTTCTTCTCTCCCCAAACTCTCCTTTATTACGGATCTTGCATTTCATTTTAAATAATTTCATAATCATTATTTCATTAAGTATAAATATTTTCAAATAAATGATTCTAATAAAATTATATAATTTTTTTTATTAACAATTAATTATCTCTTCTATTCAAAATATTTAGTTAATTATTATCCATATTAATAATGAATCAACTAATAATTAATTGATTTTAGAAAATGATAAATAATTCTACTGTGTCCATTCAAAGCATAGGAAAGAATTTAGCATATGGTCAAAAATCACTTTTGACTGGTTGACTAATTACTAAAATATTTAAATTGCCTTTTATTTTTTTTTAAAAAAAAAATAGTCTTCTCTCCCTCTCATTATATTTTTTGAATGCCCCTGAACAATACTTTTAATTTTCTAATCTAACCATTAGTTGTTTTAAATTTAATTTAATTTTAAAACAAATGACTTGAATTTTTAATTTTGACTTTTAATTCTTATTACTATCGATATAGTTACTGAAATGTTAAAGTGATAAATTAAATGGAATAAGAATAAATTCTTAGACACGATGTAAAATAAGAAAAGTAAGCTAGCTGGCTTACCCTCTTTTATTTTAGTATCGTTGTTACTTGTTGATTAAATTAATGTCACATTATATTTTTTTACGTCATGTAATAACGACAGATATCGTAGAATCAATTTTTTTTTTTTAAAAAAAAAAGAGATTTAATCTTAAATTTTAGGTAATCTAAAATATATTTAACATGTTCACTTTTATCTGTTTTTTTTTTTTTTTTAAATTTATTTTAAAGAATGAAATGGAAATAATTTAAAGAATAAAATAACTTTGTAAAATGATAATATTTCAGGTGACCAGAAAATTTTTTATTACTCAGAAAAAGGTTTCTTGCTTGCAGGATTATTTTTGTGCTTCGTTACAAGAGAATAACCTTTTCATAAAGTAAAAAAGAAAAAAAAATCTTTTTACTGTGGGTAATTAGATATATATATATATATATATATTTTTTTTTTTTTACTGAGCTTTATGTTGACTCTTCTACACAACATATAGAACTTCAAATGTCTGTTTTTTTTAAAAAAAAAAAAAAAAAAAAAAAAAAACACAGGACAAAGAGTTGTTTGAGGGCTTTGAATAAATGTTTGTTCATTTGATCGTATTTATTAATTAATTTATTTTGTTTTTCAAATTTTAGATTATAATATTTAAGGGGTTTTATTAAGAAATATATGACCCATTCTTTTATCCCAAAAGTTTAAATTGACCATTTTTAAAAATTGAATACATATTTAGCTTTTAAGAAAAGGCTGTCGGGCTAAAGTAAAGTTAGTACTTTTAATATATACGGTCAATCATGTCTTTTTTTTTTCCTTCTTTTTTTGTAGTTGACTAACTTAAAAAATATCTACATTATATTTTTTTTTAGATGGATTAATTTGAATGCCATCAATTTTCTTTTTTTCTTTTTTCAAGTTAGCTAACTAAATTTATTTGACATAGTTTACAAAAATAGAGTTTTTTTTAGAGATGCATTATTTCAAAAAGGAACTATTTCTTATGAAATTATTATGAATTCTAAGGGTAATTATGACTTCGATTATAACAGTGATATATATATATATATACCTATGTGTTTCGTATCTTATTGCATACTATTTATATTTACTATTTTATTTGTATTATTGAAACGTTTCACTGCCCATGGTAATAAAGTTTGATGATGTCTCTTGTGACGAGCCATCAAGATTATCTTCAGTGAAGGAAATTAGTTTTGGGATTGAGATCGAGTTAGAGACAACTCCAATCTTGAAAGCTCTATTTAGGTTGGTCTTAGCTAAGTTGATGGAGCAAAAGAAATAGTTATAAGAGTGGCTAAGTAGGAGGTTCGTACGATTGAGCATGTTGCTAATACAAATTAGTAGAATTTCGTATGTCTACCTTGTGCACCCAACTTTTATAATGAAGCCTTTGGAACTGGAATTATGAACTTAAGACCCATATTTTATCTCCTAAGGGCATGTAAGGTAGAGTGGTAGAATGACCTCCTTTAAATAGCGAGATGGCAACTTATGACCATGTGAGAGGGGATGGAGGAGAATGTTTGGGTTGTTATGGACTGAATTCGAATTTCAAATTCTTGGCATCTTTATTACCAGCTTCATAATATTAGTATTGACCATTTCTGATATGGAAATCAACTCAAGGGAAAATATGGAACGGATTACCTTGATGATCAAGATCAAGAGTAAAGAAAACTCGTTTCTAAACTCGTGATTCGAATCACTCAGCAGGAGGTTTGATAACACCAGTTGAATGTGCAAATAAAGTTGAGCTCTCAACAAAGCTAAAAATAGAAATTCTATTCTTAATTCCAAAATATGATGTCTAATCAAATAAGAGAAACTTTATATAGACTTTACAACCTTAACTAGTACTTAACTCCCAAATTAGATGAGCTAGTAAATGAGAAATACCCATAACCTCATCCGTATTAACATCGCTAGTTAATGGTGGAATATAGTAATCTATGTGGGTTACAATATAATCTTAACTCCTTTATTTAAAACTAGCTTAAATATGACAAATAAATAGTTAAATTATAATTAAATAATATAAGGAATAAAATGTGCTTATTAGTTATCTTTGGACTAGTTTCATAAATTCAGCGGGTTCATTAAATGCAACTTAAAGTGCATTTAATTCATCTCTTTCTTGAACCTCAACTTTGCACAACATATAAGGGAGGTCTCCAGCGTCTTCTAGAATTTCCTTTAATGAGATCACCATAGCTTGAATATAACTGTATAAGGTTTGTTGTAGCTTATTGGCTCTCGTCCTTGTAATTGGACCTTGAGGTATGAAAATTCCTTGGTCGTGGTTCATATCATTCTCCCCCTCTTGAGAAGGATTCCTCCTCGAATCCAAGCCATCACCTACATCAAAAGGACTCAAATCAACAATATTAAAAGTCGCACTAACATCGTACTTATCTGGTAAATCAATTTTATAAGCATTGTCGTTGATACGCTCAAGAACTTGAAAAGGTCCATCTTCTCGTGGTAAAAGCTTAGATTTTCTTTGAATAAGAAATCTTTCTTTTCGGAAATGCACCCAAACCCAATCTCCTGGCTTGAAGATGACAATCTTACGTCCTTTGTTAATTCGGGTGGCAACCTTGGAATTTTGTTTCTCAATTTGTTCTTTTACTTGCTTGTGCAGTTTATGAACAAACTCAACCTTGGTATTTGCATCAAAATTCACAAACTCTTTTGACGGTATAGGTAACAAGTCAATGGGGGTTAAAGGATTAAAGCCATCAACAATTTCAAAAAGTGTGCATTTAGTAGTGCTATGAACAACCCTATTATATGCAAATTCTATAAATGGCAAACCATCCTCCCAAGTTTTAAGATTCTTATCAATAATAGCCCTAAGCATAGCAGTCTAGTTCTGAACAACTTTAGTTTGTCCATCCGTTCGAGAATGACAAGTAGTTGAATATACTAGCTTAGTTCCTAACTTACCCCATAAAACACACCAAAAGTGGCTTAAAAATTTTACATCACAATCACTAACGATTCTTTGAGGAATGCCATGCAATCGTACAACTTCCCTAAAGAACAAGTCAGCAATATGTTTTGCATCATCAGTTTTGTGACAAGGAATAAAATGAGTCATTTTACTAAATCGATCAACCACAACAAAGATGCTATCATAACCTTTCCTAGTCCTAGGTAAACCTAAAACAATCCAAGGACCATTAGGAACCGGTAATGGGGAGTATAAACCATGTGGTTGAAGCCTAGACTTAGCTTGTTTACATGTTATGCAACGAGTACAAACTTTATGAATATCATGTCTCATTTTAGGCCAAAAAAAATGTTCAGAGAGCATATCATAAGTTTTAGAAACTCCATGGTGTGCCATTAAACCACCTCCACGAGCTTCCCTCACAAGTAGCTCACATATGGAACAAGATGGTATGCAAAGTTTGCCTTTTCGGAACAAAAATCCATCTAACAACAAGTAATTATCCACAATGAGTCCTTTTTCACAAGATTCAACAAAAGGAGCAAAGAACATGTCATGTTGATACAAATACTTTATGTGTTCAAAACCCAACAACCTAGCATTCAAAGTATTGAGGAGGACATACCTTCGTGATAAAGCATCTGCAACAATGTTCTCCTTACCTTGTTTATATTTTATGACATAAGGGAATGTTTCAATAAATTCTAACCACTTAGCATGTCGTCTGTTGAGTTTATTTTGTACACTCAAATGCTTTAAACTTTCGTGATCCGTATGAATAATGAACTCCTTAGGCCAAAGATAATGTTGCCAGGTTTGCAATGCACGAACCAAAGCATAAAGCTCTTTGTCATAAGTTGGATACCTCAAAGATGCACCAATCAACTTCTCACTAAAGAACATTAAAGGTTTTTTTATTTTGCATTAATACAGCACTTATCCCTACTCCACTACCATCACATTCAATTTCAAAAGTAGACTCAAAATTAAGTAATGCAAGCAAGGGAGCAGAACTCAATTTTTTTTTCAAAGTATTAAAATCATGTTCTTGATCTTTTTCCCATATAAAGGATACATTTTTCTTAACAAGTTCATTCAAGGGTGAAGCAATTGTACTAAAATTCTTAATGAACCTACGGTAGAAACTTACCAAACCATGAAAACTTCTTACCTCAATTACATTTTTAGGTGTAGGCCAATCTTTTATAGCCTTCACTTTCTCCTCATCAATCTCAACACCATTAGATAAAACTACAAACCCAAGAAAGTTAACTTTTTCCATGCAAAAGCTACATTTCTTTAAATTTACGTACAAACATTCGTTTCTTAGAGTAGTCAAAACATTGCGTACATGGGTAATATGATCATCTAAAGATTTAGAGTAAACAAGGATGTCATCAAAATAAACAACCACAAACTTACCTAAGTATTCTCGTAAGACATGGTTCATTAGTCTCATGAATGCACTAGGTGCATTAGTTAATCCAAAAGGCATAACCAACCATTCATAAAGACCATACTTGGTTTTAAAAGCTGTTTTCCACTCATCCCCAATATGCATGCGAATTTGATGATAACCCGATTTTAAATCAATCTTAGTAAAAAGACTACACCCATGCAATTCATCAAGCATATCATCTAATCTGGGAATTGGATGTCTATACTTTATAGTTATCTTGTTTATAGCCCTACAATCAACACACATACGCCAAAAACCATCTTTCTTAGGTACAAGAATAACTGAAACAGAACAAGGACTCAAACTTTCACGTACATATCCTTTAGCAAGGAGTTCACTTACTTGCCTTTGTATCTCTTCAGCCTCCTTTGGATTAGTCCTATAAGCTGGTCGGTTTGGAATGGGCGCGCCAGGAATGAAGTCAATCTTGTGTTCAATCCCTCTAAGTGGTGGCAAACTACTAGGCATCTCCTCGAAAAATAAATCTTCAAACTCTTGCAAACCACAACAAAATCACTAGGCAAAGAAGGGTTAAGCATGTTAGTAGAGTAACAAGACCCCTTGCACTCAAGTGCAAGAATAGTCTGGTTAGAGAGCAAAACATTCCTAGTCTCACTTGATCTAACATACAAGCTTACTGATTCGGCTTTTCTCTCTTTTTTTGATCTAACATACGCTAGCGGGGTTGTAGTGATAATGAAAATGGAAAACTGTTGGGAGCTCATACATTATTGTTTGTTCATGCATCGGGGGATATTCCTTCTCTTTCACGATAGTACGAATGCGTAGCTACGAGACAGGGAAAAGATCATTATGTTTATAATAATGCTGCTTGACGGTCGTTATTCCTATTAGGTGTCTGGCATCAACAGCTACCAAAGAATGCTCACTCGACCAGAAAGGGACTTAGGAGGTGTGCGTTTGTGCGAACCGATTGGTGGGTCCATATTTGCACGTGTGGACCATGTGTAGGGAAATTAAGTACAGATCCAATTGCCCGTTTAGGATAGCTGTCATAGGAAATTAAGTACTCATGAAATTGTATATGTTAGTATATGACCCTAATAGGGGGTCGCTTACTGAGTATCTCTTAAAATACTCAAATCGGTGCTACTCTTATTTTTCAAGTAAAGGCGAGGTATCCTTGTACGGCAAACGATAGTGTCGCGATTCATGACCATGGCACATGCGTAGGATAGTTGCATCTATTTTATTAGTCTTAGGTTAGGATGAATGCTTTTAATTTTAATGTTTATTTATTTCATTTAGTATTTCAACGTGTCGTATTAAAGATGTTTCCAAACACGTAAGTCCATGGCAATGAAATTTATGTTTTATGAAAAATTGTTAATACTTATTTCTGCATAAAAATGATTATGTTATGACGACGGTAGAGATTCTAAATAGAAATCTAGGGTTGTAATATCAATTTACTCTTCATATTCATCCTAGATCTTCCCAATTATTATATTAAGCATATGAACTTATATGAATGAAACTTCTTGCATAATGTGTATTAGGTAAGTGATTGTTGTAATCCTTTTACTTAGTAAGGTATTAACTTAAATAAGAGACAAATATGTTTTAGAACCAATCTACTTTAAATATTCTGCATAATCATTGCGGATGCTCTAACCATTAATTATAGATTATTTAGTTTCTTTTTTGTTGCACTTTTTCTACATTTCAATTTCTTTTTTGTCCTCTAGTCAAACGACGGTTGCTTGTTAATTATAATTGTGTTTTTTCAATGATTTGAGAGTGCATTCGGTCAAACCAGCCATGTGACAAATATACTTAATATATCATATAACAATATAGATAAGTATATTTCTTTAGTTGTGACTGATATAGCAATAAACTAATAATTGATTTTAGTTTTTATTTTTTAATGGTTGCTTTCATAGTTGTTTATCCACTTTTGAAATTTTAGGAATATTATTAAATTAATATACTCCAAATCAAATAGATCATGCACTAGTGATATACTACATGATGTATTAACATATATTATGTTTTATGTTTAAGAACGTATAGTAACGATAGTCTATCAATGAAATTGAATACCAAGTAGTGGATAAAAATGATCATATTTTTGAAATATTATTTCGTTGTCAAATTGAAAAAAAAAAGCAAGAGAGTATATATATATATATAGACATACATACATTTCACTTTGTCTTCTTTTTTTCATTTCCTCCGCTTCTTTTCTCAGATGAGCGTTTTCTTCGGAACCAAACCTCCTAACGAACCTCTACTTTAGACCCAAATCACTAACCAAACCTGCCAAAACCTAACCCATACATTTTGCCTGACCCAACAACGCTTTTGGCCTAGTTCACATGTGAGAGGGAGGTAAGTAAGTTTACTATTGAAATGGCTTTAGGCTAGCTTGGACGAATTGGATGATGTTTGATTGACACAACTTGTAACTTATTATGTGTTATTACTTATGATATGATATACTTATGATCTATTCTGATGTAAGTACTTTTGGTATATTAGCTTATATATGTTATGATACTCTTGACGAACCATGTATCATAAGTATGAATAATATGTCATGCACATGTATCATAGGGAATTCATGTCATAAAAAGTATGGAAGTATGACGTGCATCATAACCATGTATCATGATTTAAAATGTGGGATCTCATTCATGTTGAATATCACGAGCATGAGTTAGTTTCCCAATATATGTTATGTTCAAACGTGTACACTATATTCTGATACGCGCTTCTATTTTTCTATTGATTTCTGATAGAATGAGCATGCACTAGCTTGAGTCAGGTCTAAAAGGGTATGTATACGAGCTAATCTAATAGGTTTATACATGCATGAACGAACTATGTGTAGAGAAGTACTTTGCATTTAACTCTACTTTTTTGCGTAAAGTCCAAAGAATAGTTACAAAAAGTAGATCTCACCCTGAACCATGTTGCATCTGTATTTTCGACCACAATAGTGGAATCACTCACTGAATATTTTTAAATACTCAATCTACTTTTAACATTATTTAGGCAAATGCAAGGACCCCTTGTACAAATGATGGCATCAGGTGACGATGCCATGGAATCAAATCTTGATGGCTGTTTTCAACTATATATATATATACATGTATATATATATATTAATGATGCTATTTATGTTTGAGATGAATGTATGAACACTTAAGTCTCATGATATGTATGAAGTAAAAATCTTATTTTAAACGAAGAAGCATGTGAGTCAACCATTTGAATTGGAATGTTGTAGAGGTTGAGGATGTTATATTATACCTCAGATTGGTAGATATCAAGCGAGGTCTCAAAAACAAAGGATTCTCTGCGGTTGGAAAGTTGGAGAATACCAAGTATAGAAAATACTCTGGTTGTAAATGTGTGGGTATATTTTGTATGCATTTTATTAAGAGGGTGTGGAAGACAAAATACAAATGTATGTTTGATATACATATCAAAATATGTAGATAAATAAGTGATATACCAATAACAAATCAATGATAAACGATTAAAAATAATATATCTAATATGAAGTGCATCGTCAATGCATGAGTTTAGTTTAGTACGAGGTTGTAACATAAAACTTATGGGAAAAAAAGTTAAAATATATAAATAATATTATATATTGTTGATTTATATAACATCTCAAACTAAAATAATATTACACTTCAATTCACGATACTGGTCATTCAATGAGATACGTCCGACCATCAGGTTTGCAACGTTAAAATCCAATAAATAACTCCTAGATTCCATTTTTACCATATCTGTGACATATAAGGAAACTACTCTGATAATATACATTAGTTATGAAATTACTAAAAAACACTAGAGAAAAAAAAACTAATTATAACTTGATATAATGAAAGCCTACAAATTTCTTTTTCAAGAAAGCCTACAAGTTTCTTTTTCAAGTGTTTGTTGAAAACCTGTAGAGGAAGAAGAGGGTTCGAAAACTGTGCGAAGTCATCCAGAGGCATCAACCCTATCCACGAATTTTGAATGATATATACTAAGTTTGAAATTGCATCGTAAACCTACTGTTTATAGACTTGAATAGCACCCGCTTATATTAGATGGAATTTGCACAAAAATTTACTAGATTTCTTATTTTATTTGTCTTAAAAATTTTCACTTTTCGTCCAGTTCCGAGATTCAAAGCTTTAAAAGTCGAGTAATGATACTATAAAGGCAACGAAATAAGAACATATGGCCTTTCAACCCGTTCAATTTTACAGACAAATTTCATTGCGTTTTTATGCTCGGTGAAAATAAAACATCAACAAATAGAAATGTAAACCCTATTAATATTACATATGCATAAAGGCAAAGTCACCGAACACGTTTTGATAATATTAATTTTGATGTATTTTTGGTGCGGCATGGCAGTTCAGCTTGTATCAATATTAAACTGGATGACATTTTTAAACACATATTTTTCAGATACAACAATTTCAAGTAAACTAACTATGTTTCTGGCAGGAAGTTTTCTTAGTTTTGGCGCCTTCATCCATGACCGGTAGGCTTCTGCACTAAAAATCATTAAAATCTTTCTAGTTTAGGCCCCTGCACAATCCAAAGCCTCCAACCAACTACTTCAAGAATTCTCCATGGATTAAACCAAAAACAGATATACATCAACACAGTTGAGAAAGTGGAAACAAAATCCCAGACAAGGAAACCAATGTATTCAGGTAATAGGGGGGAAGCCAAACACCAATTGAGTTGTAAATTATGGTGAGAAGGCATCTGACCTTTCTCGTAACAATGAGTTTATCAGTAATATCTTACGACGACTGCCCCCAACTTGCTATATTTTCAAATGCAAAAGGATCTAATGGAAGGCTGCAACTTCTTTCTTGAAGTGTTCGAGCAGGTTCTCGATACTCATCACTGAGTGATCACCCTTATCTCTCACCCGTACACTCACCTGCCACAACACAAGGGTTCAATACTACAACATTTAACTAAACTGGATAAGACTCGATCAAGATCATTTTTTGGGAAAAATATAACATACATATATACACACACATATCTAGAAAATTTGTATGGGAAAAGTGTATAGGACCATTAAATTGGATAATTTTCGCCTTTTAAAGTAAAAAACAAGCAACGGAACAAACAAAGTCATTATAAGCGTTGAAACCTGTTCAGTGTTGGCCTCCTCCTCACCAACGACTAATATGTAGTTATATTGTGCCAACTGTGCTTCTCGCACCTGCAAGAAACCAAGATACCCGTTTAATCCAATGTAATGAGTAAACGGCATAAAATGCTACAATAATCAGACGTATTAATTTGTTTCAGACACATTTAAATTGCACGACGCATTAGGGCAGGCAACTCACTTCTATGTTGAAGAACCAGCGAAGTAAGAAATGTTTAATTCAATAAGGCACAAAAGCATGAACATGAATAACTAAAGATAAATATATTGAACTCACCTTCTTCTGAATCTTTCGGTCTGTTACATCCACATCAACATAAAAACCAGCATCATGAATTAAATCACGCACCTATAAAAATTAAAACAGCAAGATTAACCATGATCTATAAAACGTAACAGACAGATAAGTCGTGTACTCAATTTCCTATGTATTGTATTACAGCATGTATTCATGTCAGAGGCTCTCTACATTTACATTTAATGAAAATAAACTTATATGGAGTGAGCAAATCCAACAATATATTAGGCTGAAGATTTTGAAAACTAGAATTGTGACAGTGAGACATAGGAAAACAGATTCGTTGTAAGGAAATCAAACCAATAACACTTCAAGTTCTACCTTCAGTGCATAAGATTGAGATTTTTCTGATACAGGGCAAACAATTGCTTGACGTGGACTAAGCCAAAAGGGCCACTTCCCTTTGTAGTGCTCCAACAAAATAGCAAACATTCTCTCAACGGACCCCAAGATTGCTCTATGAATCATAACAGGTCGTTCCCTTTTGGCCTCATCCTCTGCTGAGTAATACAAATCAAAGCGCGAAGGAAGCTGGAAATCCAACTGCAAATAAATAACCCCACGTGTAAACGTTTTTGTTTGGTTTAAAGCCCACGTAACAAATGCAAACAAGATGCTACAAACATAAGTATATAATACCTGAAGGGTTGCACATTGAAATTTTCTTTTCAATGCATCGGATACACTAATATCTATCTTCGGTCCATAGAATGCACCATCTCCTTCATTGATCTATGTCAGATAATCCATTGGTCAAGGAGACACAAACCTCAAAAGGTAAATAAGCATAGAGAGCTAAAATGTTGTCAAAATAGATAGACATAAGATTTATACTAAGAAGCATGGACAAGACACAACACGGACACAGTTTCACACTAATTTCTAAAAATGTAGGACATGGTCACACTGGAGACTCTTTTAATAATATGTCTGCATATATTGTCGTAATGATACTTCTACATAAATTAACTACTCAAATTGAACATAACAAAACAGCATTGGTTTCATTAATACATAAACGACAGTGATAAGAAAGTTGTCGTCCAACAAAAGTTACAATAGGAATATAAAGTACTCGATAGAAATTACATCTTTAATGGAGTGTAGACCATTGTTGATGGCGGGAGCATGCATTGCCGTGTAGCTGCAGGGGTGTCTTTTAGATCGAGCCTTCTTCCTTCTTGTCATTTTACTATTAATTTAAACCTACTTCTCAAAACTTGTGTATTTTTTTAAACCGTTTTGATTTGACTCTGTGGATATTACCTTTAAACTACTTTTATGTCGGTTTTGAATGCATATTTAAATTTTAAACACCTTGAGTCTCCTATTCTACAAAAGAAAAATTTACTACCCTTTTTACCTTTGAGTGTATGTGGCAACCTGTGATCCGAGATATCGAAAATTTAACGACTTCCAATATTTTCATATCAGGAAATATCTAGGGGACTCCAATTCCTTGACCATTTATCTTCAAAAAATGAGCTCGAACCCTTGTAATAAGAACTTTTCTATGCCATGACAAAAATTACATTGCCATGAAATATTTCCACCTCCACTCAATTGTTTATGCTTGGTCACATATTGCCAAAGTGGTTTTGATTCATCCTCAATATTAGAAGAGATTGACAATATTAAGGAATGGTTGATGACAGACCACTATTGCTAAAGACGAAATACCAAAATCCGACCTTTGCAGTGGTGGTCATTCAGCAAAGTGAATGGCGATCGTCAGCGGGATTTAATTGGAGACGAGAGGCAAAGGCTAATGGTTGAATAATTGGGGGAGTGTTGGACTTTATTTAGGGGAGTCAGAGAACTATATTGATGAAGAAGAAAATATTGAAAAATCACAACCGAACAATTCGAGGTACTTGGAACCTGCCTTCCTTCATATTACTCAAACCTAAACTAACGCAATAATTGCTTGCTCAATCTTTTACACTCCGCAGTATATAAAAAAACCTCTCTTAAGAAACTCCTTAACTAGTTACTAACATACCCTTAACACCCTCCTAACAATATTCCTAACCATCTTAATACCATTCCTATCAAACATTTTATACAGAGTGTACCATTCCTATCAAACATTTTATGCAGAGAGTGAACTACAACAATTATAGAACGATGACTCTGTACTCATACTAGGGCTCAGCCTCACACAAAATTTTGTTAAGTTTATGGACATACTTACAAACGAGAAGAGGAATGGATAATAGTATCACTTTTTCCTAAGCAAGTTCTTAACACCATGGATGGCTCTCATAACCCATATTTGGGCCGAGCCACATACCAAATTTGAGTGAGATATTGGTTTCAGAGGGATAGAATTCCCATAGGGCTAAGATAGTTTCTCAACAAGATTTCATTTGACAAACAAAAATATTTAAACATACTGTTCAAAATTGGAAGATTATGATCTCTTTCGAGTTGAGGCTTTTAAAAGAAGCAAAATTTATTTGTAATTTGTACGATGAGTTGTGAGGTCTTAGGGCGGGGACTCAATGTAGCTAATGGGTCTGTGTAAATGGTTCTATTGCTGTGCCACAGCACGCCAGTGTGAATATAAGAGAATGTGGGTTAATTGAAATTCTAGGGTCATTTCTTTTTCCTAATATATAAAACCTCGAATCAATATATATATATTTTTCTTTTTTTATGGTTATTTTGAATAATAAAACAAAACCAACTAAAAGTCAACGTTATGAAAGTAGAAACAAGATATAATTTTTTCTTATTCGAACCAAACCAGTCAATTTTGACTGGTTCAATTTGGATTGCTGATTCACCAATTTTTTCACTCCAGTAGATTTTCACATAATCTAACACTAATGAAGTCAAAGGTTTCTACGTAATTACGACCACTTTTTTCCCTTGTTTCCATTAAATAACATCTTCACATGGCTCATTGGATGAATCTTCAAAAATTATTAGAGATAGCAACAATAGAATGAAACAAACATAGAGCTAACTCTTTGGTCTTCAAACTTACATTTCCCGCGGCTACCAAAATGTTATCGCTGGAAATTTACTTAAAAAGCCCTTTGAAATTGCAAGTAAAAGACATGCTTTAAGAAAGCATATTAAGAAAATAGAGCACAATATGATAATGTAAAGTGACAAAAAGAGATAAAAAAAAAATAATAATAAATCAGGAGTCCTAAAGAACCAAACTGATTTATAAGCAAGATCCACAAGTAGTGGCATAAATCTGCAAAAACTTAAAAGATGGAATGGGGTGTAGAGAGAGAGAGAGAGGAAAGATTCTATGAAAAGACTAAAATTTATTCATGAAGTAGCTATGTCAAAAGCAGAGAATTCAAATTTAGCGAAATTCAATCAAGAGCGTGAAGAAATTTAGCTAACACTAGGAAAAATGGTTAAAAACCAATTAAAGTGAATTCAAATTCGTGAGGTTCATGTCATTGTACTAGCATAGCAGTTAAGTGCATCAAAGATGAACATAATGCAGATTCAACCACAATTACAAGTACCTGCCAGGGCTTCCCAAACTCATTCAGTGCTTCTGTAAGTGCAGCTTCAGCTTTCTCCCATGTTTCCAAATCTCCAAGGTATTTCTCTGGCCTCTACAACATCATAATAAATACTAATAAGAAAAGCAGTGAGATGTTAAACATGAACCTGTCATCCAACTGGTAAAGAGAAAAACGACATACAAATTGAGAGTTGAGTAGAGAGGAGTTGATAATGTTATAAAGATTCTGTTGGGGCATATCTTTAGATAAATGGACATAGTAGTCTTTAAGATACATACAAGGACTAGGACTCTAATAAGCCCAAGGTTAAAAGATTCTATCAAAGGAAAGGAAGCAAAGGTAGAAAATGTGAAAAGTGCAAGAGGAGTATCAATGTTATAAAGATTCTGGGGCACATCTTTAGATAAATGGACATAGTAATCATTAAGATACATACACTGACTAGGAGTTTAATAGGCCCAAGGTTAAAAGAATCTATCAAAGGAAAGGAAGCAAAGGTAGAAAATGTGAAAAGAAAGTGCAAGCAGGAGTGTATTCTTAATGGTGAAATAAGGGTAGAAAGTGCATCATGGAGAATACTAGGCAGATAAAGTGCGAGGTGGCATCTATCTTCTGTTTCCCTCTTTTTGGTAAGGAGAGCATAAAGAGGAGCTCGTCAATTATTACCCTAGAAACTTGAATATTTATCTCTAAAATCAATGAGAGGCTACAACTGAGAAACGTTAAGCTGTAGTAGAGATTAAAGCCGGTGGTAGAGGTGATTGTTCATGGATAAGATCTCCCACCCTACCTTTTATACTAGCAATAAGTCAATGGTATTTGCCCTTCATCAACAAATGAGAAAAAGAGACGCAGCCATCATCAATGTGCTCAAGGAACGTCAAATGAAGCAAGTGGCTAATGCTCATTAAATGGGATGGTGAATTCAAGGTTAATGAATGCATGTATTCTAAGCTGCATCCTCATCAATGGGCCTCTATGGCAAAGTATAATGAGAATATTTCAGAAGTAGGGCAGCAGCCTACAAGCTTGATTTGCTAGAGGATTCAACACACACCATATTTTTCACGTATGGGAACTTCACCATCAGAACTTACAAAGGAGTTGGTGCTGAATGCTAAGCCCAGGAACAAAGACACACTCGATGCTCCCAATGGTCAAGAGAGGCTTACCAAACTAGTAGGAAGTTCACCAGCCAGGGCAGCACGAAAGTCTTACAGCCTTTTTTTGTTCCACATTACTGAGAGTTTAGCAAGAAAGAGTGAAGCAGGGTGGTATTTTTTTAGCAAACTAATTTTGGTAAGAAGAGCATAAGGGGAAGCTTTGGAATTATATCTCTAAACTTGATGATTTTCTTTCTAAAATTGAAGTAATAAAAGTACACTAGAGTCCGCAGCTCTACATTAGTGCAAGGACATGTAAAAGGGGGCAAAACAGAAACACAGTACAACTTATACAGAAAGTCAACGTAAACAAGGATTGGTGTATTAGAGCCGAAGTTTTCATTCTTTTTATAAGAAAAATTATCATGCTTTTCAATAACCAAAAACTAGCATGAATATAAAGGGGGCAAAAAACAGACACAATACAACTTATGCACAAAGTCAACGTAAACAAGGATTGGTGTGTTAGAGCCAAAATTTTCATTTTTTTTATAAGAAAAACTATCATGTTTTTCAATAACCAAAACACTAGCATGAACATAACGGCAATATAATTTCAAATTTGAAACCTAGATTGACAAGTGACCCAACATTTCTAAATACTTTCACACTACAATAATTTTGTACAAGAAAACAGTTTCATCAAAAGAAGAATGATGAAGGGAAAGTAGGATGTGTCCTCCCTAACAAAAAATGCATCAGATATCATTACTGGAATTCAAATTAAGTGAAGGTAAGGACAAAGAAATATTCTTTAACTGCATTCTTTACTAAAATAAATACATATGCTTTGTCATCAATTTTTACAGAAAAATCATTTCCCTGTTACACCTCAAACAAAAAAACAAACCAAAAAGGGGGGGGGGGGGGGGGGGGGGGGGGGAAGAACGCTAACATACCGTTGATAGCTTCAGCTCAAATGTGAACCCAAAAATGTCATAAGCATATTGGATGAACTCTAGGACTCCCCTGACTTCATCTTTTATCTATATAATGAACACAAAACATAAGAAAAGAGATGTGGATCTTAATAATCTCACAAATAATACTTGTTGCATATCAATTAAATAATATTAACCTGTGACTCCCTACAGAAGATATGAGCATCATCCTGCAAAAATGGACTGAACTTATTAAGTAGATGGTGTACGCATATAGAAATACCAACCAAATTAACATACCCAAAGAACCAAGCTAAGGAAACCGTATGAAACCTATATAATAAGATGCTAACAAAATTATATCCAAGCACAATTTCATAAATACAACAGCATTTAGGAATACCTGCTGAAATCTTCTCACACGAGTCAATCCAGTCAGTGCCCCACTAGCCTCATTACGGTGCAAGACCCCAAAATCAGCTAACCGAAGAGGAAGTTCTGCAGATCAATAGTAAACATTAAAGAAACAATTGACCAATAGAAAAATCAAGAAGAAAAAAAAAAGATAAATGAACAAATTCACGAAATGTGATAAGACTACAAAGATTTACACCGAGTGTCAATGAGACTGCGGACATCACACTCACCAGAATAATTTTTTTTTTTTGTTTAAAATACTGAGAAATTTTACATATTAACATGGATGCACCCAAACTTACCCCTATAAGAACGAACTCTATGCTGAAACATCAAACAGTGGCCAGGGCAATTCATCGGTTTCAATCCAAATTCCTGCTTTTCAATCTGTACAAGAATTTAGAAGCTCACACTGCCAACCCTATCCATTCACAAAGTCTTTACAATGGATATACAAAAAAAATAAAGAAAAATAAAAAATCCAAAATCCAAAATTTGCTTTTCCAGATTATAGCAAATCCTTTGATACGTTTGATCATCTGTCTCTTTTTTATTGCTTCAACTGTGTGTTTTGTTTGCCTTCAAGCAGAAAACTATTGATGACGTTGTACAGTTAAAGACTTCATCCCTCGCATTTCTTTGGCTAGCAATTTTCTACAAGGATGATCCTTAAGAGGAAATGTGATCTCTCAGGAATATTTTTCTGGAAAACGATTAGCAAAAAGTTCATCATATTTTCTCAACTTCCCTCAAGGCTCTGATAGTGCAATTTCTTTTTTTAGTTTCTAAATGAGTATACTCTCTTCAGGGACTTACTGTGATTATATTTCGTTTGATATTCAAATCAATTGGAAAGCCTTGAATGGCTCTGGCTAGTTTGAAAGTCTACTTTACCTCCTGAAATCTCTTTTGGTTTAATATGCAGGTTCCCTTTTTAAAAAAAATACGCATAAAGCCAACGTCTAGATATTATTTCAAGGCCGAACCTCAAATAAGAACATATTCTCCTTATAATTTGCAGCATGACCAGACGTTTCCCATAGTTGCATATTGAACATATTTGGTGACACAACCTGCAAAAGAACTGAAAGTGTTAGGTATTAAGATATATCTATGAATTACAATTCTACAAGGACCAATAACATTGGATGTCAACCTCTTCATAACCTCGATCCCTATATTGAGCTCGCATAAACTCCATCAGTTTGTGGTAGATCCGAGCCCCATGAGGAAGGAAGAACCAGCTTCCAGGGCTACAATCGATATGGCAAGAGGATTTCAAGAACAGTTATAGTCACAGGTGGCTACACTTATGAGTTAATCAAGCACTTACCTAAGTGGATGACAAAAGAAAAGCTCCTGCTTTGTACCTAGTAATCTATGATCATACTTCTTTGCCTCCTCAAGCATATTGATGTATTCCTGCACAAACACAGACTTCAAAATAAGATAGTGCCAACAAAAAGAAAGGAATAATATGCATGGAAAACCTTTTTAATGCAATATGCAAGTGAAACTGAACTTTTCCGATTGTAATCAAATCAACATATTAATTTTCAATCACAACCTCGTTGAATCAGCAAAAATATGTGGTTTATAAGAACTAACATAAAGAAATTATAAAAAGCACCTTCAAACGGTTTTTATCAGGATAAGATATCCCATACACTCTTTGTAGGCTTTCACGATCTTTACTGCCCCTCCAATAGGCCGATGATGCCTGAAATTTCAAATTAAGTATGACAGCTTCATAAATAAATATCAAAATGACAAAAAACACAGAATAAAGGGAAAGAAGATAAGGCATCTCCTCCCGAGCACCCAAAAAATGGATCTAATAATAAACAACCACAATCAAAGTTGGAAACACTAGAAAGAAAAGTTATTTGTGTAGGTTTTCTTAAGAGAGGATGCACTGTACAATCTCCCAAAAGCTACAAAAATCTCCATTTTCTTAGAATTTTGATTGATCCTTTTAATCTAAATCAACCTAATGACAGCTCTGGGAGAGCTCTTTTAAATGATATAGATTTTCCCTTAAACCACCAATCCGAGAACTCCAGAAATGCCATATTTAAAACTTTGTGTATACACCAAGTCATTCCGAACGTGTAGTATAATCAGGATCAATGACAGTTGAATTTATTTGTTTTGAAAAACTTAGCTAATTGTTCTTCCGACTATATATCCCAGATAAGATTTAAACATTACATTCAGATTTGAGTAAACAAGAAAATAAATAATTACCTTCAGGCATGCAAATGCCTTCACAAATGATGTATTTGGTATGTGAGGACCACGACATAAATCAACCAAGGGACCACATCTATAAACAGTGATAGTCTTGTCTTCTGGCAAATCATTGATGATTTCAACCTGATTAAAATCATACATAAATAGGAATATTAGAGCTCCAATCCCCAATCATCAAATGAACTGCAAATTTTATTCAATTGCCTTGAATTTATTGTCAGAAAAGATTTCAAGAGCTTGTTCCCTTGAAACTTCAATGCGCTCAAATGGTTGTTTCTCCTGAAAATTAAAGAAAAATAGATTGAATTATTCCGCTGACAACAATAATACTCTGTAATGATACACTCATGCATGAAACCAGATCATTGAATACTTTATTGGGAAGAATCTTGCAGCAGTTTATTTTCTAGCTAAAAAGACACTAATACAGTTAATAAATAGATGATAAGCAAGCACTAACAAAGTTGAGGAAGCAAAAGATCTGCACTGCAGTTTCTAGCTTCTCATACATTTTCACATCGTTCGACAATTTTATTACAAGAAAATATCAATTGTCAATTATTGATTCACAACTAGTCCTAAAACTTTGAACAACCAAAGGGATAGTATACTTGCACTGAATCTTTACACTCTTTATAACAAATGAAACTAAAGTTAACTAGGGTTAGGATGTGAACTCTCTAGCACAGTTCTACAGTAGGCAAAATTGGTCACAAAACCTTGGCTGAGCCTTTTTCATATGAGAAAGACAGTGAAATTACAAGTAACACCACTCCTCTCCCTTCCAAGGAAAGATAATAATGAAAGAAAGAAAAAAATAGTCATGAGAATTCTTTATATATATAACTATGAACATACTTCTTCCACATGTAAATTCATGGAAAAACATAAAAACCAGATTTTAATTATATGAAATAAGTGGGGTCAACTCCTTATCAAGAAAAATAAAAGAGGACAATACCGATACAGCCTTCAATGCACCAGACTCAATTTTCTTGAAGTGATCATCATTCAAGCCCAAATCATCATAAAAAGCATCATAATAGAATCCCTGACACGGAAGTCCAATTAGTCTATAGGAAACAAAACTGCAAGCATAAAAATTAGAGAAGGTACATACAGTGTTAATAAGGAACAATTTATTGTTGTACGAAATTTATAAAAGAATGTGACAATAACACCTCCCATTGGACAAGAGAGAAGCATGACTATAAGATTCAAAAAGAAGTCGCAAATTACGCCAAGATGTGGCTAGGTCAATAGCATTCTAAAAAATTTATTGTAGTCTCGTTCTTTTCCCCAAAAAAACCTTTGATTTCTTTCCATCCATATTCAAAGACACTCATCCTTCTTGATGGGGCTGCACTGTTCTTTTTAGGAAACGATTGAGGATTTGGATCAAATCCTTTGGAGATATGGGTTTACTCACTCAATTCAGAACTCTTCCCTGGAGATGCTTGGTGTGTGGCTTGCTTGAAATAAATAATATGAAATGATCTAAACCAATATATATGAACCCTAGAGTTTCATACTTTCCAGTTGTCTTTCTTCCTTTTAGTTTTTGTCGTGGTAGACCCATAACCCTCTTTCCACCAGTAGCAATTTGATCTCCCTCCACCTTCAACGCTCCCCTCACTAGGCTACGTCGCCCACTATTTCAATACCAACTCACAATCCAATAGGTAAATTTCAACTCCATGTGCATTTGTAATAAGGAGAATTAGTGTTGTACTAATAACTTTTAGCATTGTAACTAAAATGAAACTCAAATTTGGTGCATCCGCATGGGTCAACCCTCTCTCATTCGTGACATTTTCACTCTCCCTCTCTGATAAACTCACTGTCATTTGAACTCTCCCTCTCGCACAAACCCATCTCTTTCCAACTTTTCCCTTCACACCATCCCCATTGAGCTAAGATTGTAAACCGAACCAGGCCCAAAATAAATATTTTGGCTATTTTCACCTATTTAGATATTGGTTCAGTTTCAGACACCAATAAATCAAAGTCAGCAGTTAAACGCACATTCTAGCCAAAATATGAAGGAACTGAACTATGATCTCCCTAACTACAAAGGAGGGTTCATCTACACTTCACCACAAAGATAATCCAGTCTCCAATCACTAGATAATTTGGGTTTTTTTTTTTTTCTTCCAATCTAAGGATAGTTTATCCGATTAAGACACATATCCTCGACCTAAAAGTTCAAAAACCCCACCCCCCACAGGCCACATGTTGCTGAACTCAGAAAAAAGATATATTCTAGATATTTTTCTCCAAAAGATGTTGGACGTTCTATCAAAAACAGGTCAAGGTCCTTCACCCTTGCTTTGGAATGTGACATTTGATATTGTTGGAAATTCTAAAAGAAGCAAGGTTCTTTTGATGGTTCCTTGGCACACAAAGATCAATTCTCTTGATAAAATTCAAATAAAAATTGCTCTCTCTCCTTTATTATAAGAAACAAGAATACATTATGCACATAACCAAAAAATACAGCCTAAGGGCAACAGAAAGAGAGATCCCACTTCTACACCAAAAGACTAGAAAAGAGATTTCCAATTTGATAAGATGATGGCCAAGGTGTAATTGAAAAAGAATCAAAAGAAGTTGACTTATACTCAAAAGTTCAATGATTTCCCTCGAGCAAAATTATCTTGCCTATGAAATAAGGAAAAGAAACTTCATGATTATATTTTCTCAATTTTGTTTTCTCCAACGAAGTATTCGGCAAAATCTATCAACATTCCAATTTGTGATGCTGTCTCCTCCAATGACTTAGGATTTCTTGTTGAGCAAGTTTTTTGGACATAACTTCCAGATCAGGCCTAATAATTTGTAAGTAATGTTTTTGCTGCTAACATGCATTCAGTTTAGCTTCAACAAAATAGAAATATCTTTTAGAGGAAGGATTTAGAAGTTCACATTTGGTGGATTGTATTATTTTTATAACTTCCACATTTAAAGCCAAGAAGATTGCAAGCTAAGAAGATATACGTGCATCCAAATGCTTTTGTGGAAGAAACTATACGGGACAACCCTAACCACTTGCAATTGGATGGAGAATTAACAAGGAGCAATAGTGCACTACTTTCTTGTCTATTTTCAATATCTTAAATGGTAGTCTTTGAGAAATACACCTTCTCTCAGATGTTTGGATTGTCATCATATAAGATGTTGATCGCAAGTCTGCCTCCATAGTTGGGTAATGCCACGGTTGAGATATAATTCAAAGTATTCAAAATGACGATATAATTTAAAGTAATTGAGATATGATTCAAATATTCAAACTACCAAGATTTTAGGAGATTTTAGGAGATTGTTAGTAGATTTGCATTTATCTAGATTTCCATGATTTACTATTCCTAGTCCAGTGTATAAGCTATAAATACTGGAATTGGGTAACCCTCTAAGCATTGAGTTAGAAAACATTAATAAAGCACTGCGGTTTCTATCTATTCCTATCTCTTTCACTATCCCTTTTTCCAACAATTTTGGTATCAGAGCCAAGTTCGTTCGACACTAGGGTGAGTGATTATTTTCTTTTTACAAAACAAAAATGGCAGTAGCTGGTTTTTCTTCCTCTGTACCGTTGTTACCAATCTTTAATGGTGAGAAATATGAGTGGTGGAGCATCAAGATGAAGACCTTGCTCAGATCGCAAGAGCTATGGGACTTCGTGGAGCATGGGTTTGTTGATGTATTAGAACCCACAATAGAAGAAAAGGAGAGACTAAGAGGAACCAAGAAAAACGATACCAAGGCTCTATTCACTATTCAACAAGCAGTTCATAAGACTATCTTCTCACAAAT
This sequence comes from Cucurbita argyrosperma subsp. sororia, assembly GCA_018691285.1. NCBI lineage: Eukaryota > Viridiplantae > Streptophyta > Magnoliopsida > Cucurbitales > Cucurbitaceae > Cucurbita > Cucurbita argyrosperma. The sequence goes on along the minus strand of CM031894.1, from coordinate 7,082,594 downwards.
TGCAGCAGCAACCACATCAAAGCAGGCATGGTCAATTCTACCTTTAGGAGTTTCTAGGAGATTCAAAGGTCATGACAGTGAAATTGCAATCTCTAAGACGTGATTTTGAAACTCTACTCATAATGAATGGCAAATCAATTGCTAATTTTTTGTCCAGAGCAATGGCAATAGTCAGTCAGATGCGTACCTATGGAGAGAAAATTTCAGACGAAACAATTGTTGCAAAGGTGTTGAGAAGCTTGACTCCAAAGTTTGACCATGTGGTGGCTGCCATAGAAGAAGCTAAGAATCTATCCATACTCTCCGTTGATGAACTGATGGGCTCACTTCAAGCTCATGAGGTAAGAATCAATAGAGCATCAGAAAGGAATGAAGAAAAGGCACTACAAGTGAAGGAAAGGAGACAACCAACAACGAAAACAACAGAAGAAAAAATATCCATTTAGCAGGTAAATCGTGGAAGAGGAGGATTTCGCAGCTTCCATGGTGGTCGTAATAACAGGGGTAGATGGAGAAGTGATAGACAGAGACAATTCAATGAATAAAGGAATGTCATACAATGTTACCATTGCAGAAGGTATGGGCACACAAAATTTGATTGTTGGTATAAAAATCAACAAATGAATTTTGCAGCAGAGAATGAAGAAGAAGAAAAGCTGCTTATGGCGTGCATGGATACTAATCCGAAAAAAGGTAACTTATGGTTTGTTGATAGCGGATGCTCGAACCATATGACAGGCACCAAATCCTTATACAACCCCATCAGTGAAAAGATTTTAGTTAGAAGGGATGTAATATTTAATGAAAATGTGAGTTGGGATTGGAGTAAAGAACAGGAGCAGCAAAAGATTACCGTTGAAGTTTCCCCAAATGAAGAGACAAGGGTCAACTCCAGTGCATCCACTGCAACACAAAGTGTGTCAAATTCATCATCTTCAGCATCACTGAACAGCAATTCTTCCCTTGAAGAACTTTCAGATGAGACACCTCCAAGGAAGTATAAATCTTTAGCTGACATATATGCATCATGTCAATTTGCTCTTACTGTTTCAGACCCTATGAATTATGAAAGCAGCAACTGAAAAAGAAGACGGGAAGAAGCCATGGCAGTAGAGATGCAGTCCGTTAAGGAAGATGGAACATGGGATATGGTGACCTACCAAACGAAAAGTTCTATGGAGATCTACATGGGACATGCAGCCCATTACGGTGGCCTGTTTATCAATTTGATGGAGATCTACAAGAAAAGGTTTATAAAACACCGCCAGAGGGATTCATAAAGGAAGACAAAGAAACAAAGGTATACAAGCTGAGCCAGACATTGTACGGGTTAAAGCAGACATACTTACAAAGGCCTTGTCAAAAGAAAAGCTTTGTACTTGACATCTCCAACTTTAAATCAAGGGAGTGTTGAGATATGATTCAAAGTATTCAAAATGAAAATATGATTTAAAGTAGTTGAGATATGATTCAAATATTCAAACTACCAAGATTTTAGGAGATTTTAGGAGATTGTTAGTAGATTTCAATTTATCTAGATTTTCATGATTTACTATTCCTGGTCCAGTGTATAAGCTATAAATACTGGAATTGGGTAACCCTCTAAGCGGAATTGGGTAACCCTCTAAGCATTAAGTTAGAAAACATTAATAAAGCACTGCAACTTCTATCTATTCCTATCTATTCCTATCTCTTTCACTATCCCTTTTTCCAACAGCCACCCCCATCCTTCTCAGTGTTCACAATGCTTTGCATGATGTTCGCACCATTGCGTTGATGCTCTTAATAGAATCACAGTCAACCATATGGATTATTGCTGATTTCCCCAAAGCTTGAGAAGAAACACAATTTTGTTCTTGAAACTTCTGATCAATATTTGGGCTTAATACAATGGACAGAAGTTGGTTTATAATAATCCTCACACGGGTTTCCTATAATAGAAGCATCTAGCTAAAGAACACATGGAATTTAGGCAGTCAAAATAATAGAACTTCACATTGCTGAAGAGTATGGATGAAGATTCAGCAAAAGTTGCTGAATGACCACCGTCCAAATAACATGGAGTTGTGGCCATAAACAGGAAAAGTGCATTGGCAAAGGACCTACGAAAGAGAGAGAAGAAAGGTATATGCTAAAAATGGACAAGAAGAGAACTAAGAAAGCGAAGTTGATTGAGAGGATGAAATATGGACACTGAAAAAATCACATGGAAGATGACAAGCTTCTGAATGCAACTAGGCAAAGAGGTTGAAAGAAAGAGTCTCCTATTGAAATTGGTACAGAATTCAAGTTCTTTCTGAATTATTTTCGCTTGCATTTCTAGGCAACAGAAGAGAGAGAAGGGAAGACAAGCTGAAATTGCAGCTGGACTATTAGAGGCATTACCAGAGAGGAGTACCAGGTTAATTTGGCAGATGTAGTGCTCAATAGTCGTTTAAATCCTTTTCTCTATATTCAACATCCTAAGTATAGCAACAATATAGGCAAATTCCTTTAGCTGTTGGACAACCAAAATAAAAAATGCTTCCCACTTTCAGAATATCTCGTCATCCATCTCTTTGACTTTAAAATTGTTTGGTCAACCAAATATGGATCATCACGAATAGATATAATATGCATACCTCTCCTCTAGTGGTGCAGGGTCCAATGCAGAGCTTGCAACCATACTCCATCTCGAGCGACTAAACCAGGAAAAACAATACAGGTGAAATGGTGTAATGAATTGTCATCAATGAGTTCAGATTGAATGCACGAGAATACATGGGGCTATCAACCTGTCCAAGTATATGAGCGCTAGAATGCCAAAATGTGTCGCGCCCTTCATCGCTTTCGAAGGTGAACAGCTTAAGCTCACAGTCGCCTTCTAGCGGCCTACACATGTCCCATAGAACTCCATCAACTTGGGCAATCAAAGCATTCGCAGCCAAGCTTTTCGAGATTTCTCTTGCTACATCTATTGGTGCAGTTTGCCATTTCTTACCCGCCTTCACCGTCCCATCCGGCAAGGTGATCCTAAAAAAGCAAATAACAAAGTAAAATTCGGATTTCATGAACTCAAGCATAGGTTATCCAATTCCACATATGGGACCGTTATACTAACTCGATTGGATCAGAGGGAAGAGAACGACGGTCGGCGAGCAGCTTTGCTTGTATCGACTGAAAAAGTTGGATGCGTTTAGGAATGACAGAATTGAGATAGTGCTCATCTTTAGGGTGCTGCGCCGCCATTGAAGCTTGTGTCCCCGCCGTTGGTTGTGCAACTGAGGAGCAGAGGCGGAGAGAAGTTGTAGATAGGAGAGAAGTGGAGGATGAAACTGCTTTACGGCCAATTCGAGAGCATAAGCATAAGAATAGCATATGCAGATGAATTTCGAGGGTTTAGGAAGGGGTTAGGGTTTTACCAACAATACCTTCCACCGAGGAATGTTTGCCTTGGGGAAAATGATGGCCTGCAAAAGAGATTGAGAGTGAGAGACGAGAAAGTCAACGTGAGAGAGAGACAGAGACGAATAGTCAAAGATAGGGTTTCAATGAGAAGAGACGCGGAATGCGTTGAAGAGGGCACAGGCGCGCCTTTCACGCCGAGGAATGAAGCAACGAATGTCAATAGAGATGCGCGGGCGAGGGTTTCTCACCAAGGAAATTTAACTGTAGCGCATCGGATTCTCATGTGATTAAATGCCATATTTATTCATCTTATACATGGAATATTTATTCGTTGGTTTCTCTGCTCCTTTGAAATTTGTTCACTTGATTTATTGTGACATATAATTACTTATCAATGTCATAATGAAATTTGTGCTAGTAGTATTTTGTGTGATATCAAATTCAGAAACATAGTTGTAAACTTTGTTATCCGGTTCTTATGACAGTGGATATCAATACTATGTCCTTTGTCTTTGCTGCTGTTTTTCTCGGAGTCGTGGTCGTACATTATCAACTGTGCCGCGTCATGATTTTGACACGCTAATGAAAAGGCTTAAGGAAATTCAAGTCTATTCATATTTTCCATCTGTATTCATAATTTTGCCAACTAAACAAATTTATGCAGAATTCAAACTTGCTTAGTCACACACGCTGTCTATACATGCATGTTCATTCATCTACGACTCTAGTCGACTTGCCTCTACACTAGGCTAAGTCGTCCAATTCAAATTTTCTTCTACTCTAGGCCAAGGTCTCTCATACGCAACGTTGCATCTCATCGTCATCTTGGTTCCCAACAACATGACCCGTGCATCGTGATGTCGTCCCATGTCTCGGGATAGCTTGACCATCTTGGCTTGCTCAAACATGTCTATCGAAACCGACCCATGTGTCACTCATCTTATTGGGACATCCTGAATATCCATCCATTTGGATTCTCATTGGGGAATAAATCTCCCTGTGTTCATGTCATGTCATTTATGGACTCCATACCAGATAGCGAATGCATATGCCAACCTTCGACACATGGCCTAGGGCGCAATGTCGACATATTCGTGTTGTCTGACACTGTCTTTGAAAGACCCATTCAAAAGAAGATGCTCGTCTTGCTATGCTCGCCCACGATATGTGTCACATGGTATCTCGCTTAGGCCACAGGGCTCAAGGGTAGTGGAGAGCAAACACCATGTCTCCCTCTTATAGTAACTTTTGAGGCATTTCTAATCTTTCTAGAGCAAATGTGATTTTGACGAGCAATCATACAGCCTTGTGGAGCATCCATCAGGTGTCTGTTTGATACCTTAATTTGGTGAATTTTCATCTTTCATATAGACAGACTTAACTCCAAAGTCGCATGTCAAAACTCATATCGAAACTCCAACTTCTAAGGTTATGGCTTGGGAACTTACCCTAGCTCTCTTCGAGCTTGTCTTCGGTACTCATGTCACCTCGTTCTCTCTAACCGTGCTTATGCCTCAATTTTTCTTTAAGGCACACTCTTCTTGGTGTGTTAGATGATGCATCTCCTCCTTAGGCGCTTATAGCACTTGTTTGTCTCAACCCTTATGTGGCCAGATGGGTGCCACTTGAGGGTCGTCATCTTATCGATCTGCGTGTGGAGGTCACAACCTACTATCTTCATAGCATGGTTGTGATACTCTGCCCCACTTAAACTAGTCACCGTCCTCGTTGACTTACTCGGAGATACAATTGCATTGTGGATTATGACACTCTTCCCCACTTAATCTCGATATCATCTAGATGACGATCCAAACATTTGACTAGCTGTTAACTTGACCCACTAAATTTTTTTCGTGTTCTAGAATGAATATAGAAATTTGTGTACTACTTAAGGGTTATCCCACTGATGAACCTTCTCTCACTCCAAGACTGAGAGCATAAGCACAAAAAAAAAAACACAATTGTCCAATGGTTGTGGGTTATCCCACTTGGGACCTAACTCCCATACTCAACCTGGAACTCAACAGATAAACCATGAAAAAACTAGTATCCACTTCTCTTCACCTGTATCACGACATTTTCTCATTGTTACCACATCCCTTTTACAGTAGCAAGATGAGCTTGTGTATCACGACCTTTTCTTGTCATAGTCACAACTCTTTTAGGAAGCAAGAGTTGTAAGCTTGTAACATAGTCCCGTGTTGGCACTACACTTCAGCCAATTTCTTAATTGACCATCTTTATGTGGAAAACGCTACACTGATACTTCTCTAGTCTTGTTACAACTTTGTTCTCTATGTCGCTCACATCTTGTCTAATGCTCTTTTCTCGAGCAAATGCTTGTTTCAACACTCTTGTGAAGCCACCCACCTTAGGCACTATACAATGGCTCAAGGAATACATGTGTGTTCAGTTCTTGGAGCACTTCTAAGAGGTAAGCAACCTTACTCAACTTAATTTCTCTCTCGTAGTGATGTCGTCCACCCATATGGACTTGCATTGTGCACACTTTTGCACTTGGCTGGTGCATGTCTCATCTGACCCTCCGCTGCTTTACTTGCAATCGTTCGCATTATTCCTCTTTCATGAATGGTTCTTTCGAAGGCACCCTACTTGATACAACTTCTGATTATCCATTGCCTAATTCAAAATTCCAAACTCTTGACAAATGAGCTTGCTTCACTTAAGACTCATCTTCAAAGAGTTTGGCTTCGAGCCACAAAGCTAATCTTGATTTTGACTTGCCACAGTCCCGTCCAATTTGGTCCTCATGATATACTTGCAAAGTCTTTATTCAATCCTCAGGTTCGTTTTCTTAATTGTCTTGTTTGACATAAACACGCAAAGCGTGGCTCTGATACCAATTGTCAAAATCGTACATTTTCAACCTTGCAGCATCATGATCTTCATGCGCTCATGACAAGCCTTAAGGAAAATTCAAGCCTCATTCACATTTTTCACCTGTCTTTGTAGCTTCGTCAGACCTTTGGCAAGATTCTCCTATGCCAACTGAACACAACTCGTGCAAAATTAACCGTTTTCGACTCTAGCAGCTGAACATGACTTGGCCTCAGCTGCAACTCTAGCCAACTTGCCTCTATACTAGGTCAAGTCATCCACCCGACCTTACCTCTACACTAGACCAAAGTATCTTATAATGGAACGTCGCATCTCATCATCATCTTGGTTCACAACAACACAACTCATACATCGTGATGTCATCCCATGACTTGGGACAACTTGACCATCTTGGCTTGTTCAGACATGTCTACTAGAACTGACACATGTGTCGCTTATCTCATTGGAACATCTCGAACATCCATCCATCTGAATTCTCATTGGGACATGAATCCTCTAATGACCGTGTCATATCATTTACAAACTCTGTACTAGATGGTTGGTGCATGGACCAACCTCTGACACATGGGCTGAGGTGCAATATTGACACACCCATGTTGTCCGACATTGTACTTGAAAGACCCACTCCAAATAATAAGGCTTGAGATGCTCGTCTCAATAATTTTTCCCATATTGTGATGCACGTACATGCCACAAGGTAGTTCACTTAGGCCACAGAGCCCATTGGTGTGGAGTGCTGACACCATACCTTCTCCTATACTACATTTTAAGGCATTTCTAACCAAAGTTTGGGTTGGTTAGATTTGTAACCCAACCCAACCTAAAATTTTTTACAATCCAACCCAACCCAAAATTTTCGTGATGGGTTTAGATTGTTCCAAATTTTTTTTCTTTTTTTTTTTAAATTTTTTTAGTTGTGAATCAGCTGCAAGATTATTATGACCTACGAGTTTAATTTGTTATCACCTATAAAACTTTTAGTTGTTCAATAGATTCAAAACTCCTTTGAACTAAAAGTTGTGATATTGTTACCTAAAACAACTACCGCAAGTAAACTTTTAGTTTAAAAGTACCCAACCCTCTATCAAGTGGATATTATCACCTATTTTCAGTGAGGAGAGATAAATATCAATCCACATCCTTCTCTTTAACTCCAATGAATTTGTCTCTTCTCTGTATTGCAATAGTATTAATATTAAACCACTCAAATTTATTTCATCAACTTTGTCCATACTCATGGAATTAGAAGTGACTCTTGATTTAGATTGGTAATGACTTGAACATTTTCCTAAAATTTGTAGAAATAATACAAATGAATCAAATAATTCTTTGTCATCCACCATCACTCTAACTATGACATCATCATAAAAATTTCGAAAAGTAAAATGATATGTAATTCAATTTGTAACGAGGATCGAGTACCACAATTATGAATATCAACTTATTAATTTCGTCAACTGAGTCGCAATATTTGTCATACTTAATTTTCATATTTGAACTCATTGTACTTGAACAAGTATTCATATTCGTACTCTAACCCGAAAGTTCTTAAAAATAAGAATTAGAAGTTACATGTAAACAACCTCTTGTCATTATAGTGACATCATAGAAGACCTTAAAAATTTTAGAAACAGTGCAACACTTTTTCAATCATTAATTGTTAGTGAACTATTATTTTATTTCCATGAACTCCTTCTTTGAAATACTCAACATAATCTAATTCTTTTTCTGGTAACACTTTAAGGTTTTTTTTTTTCAAATTTTAAGACATGATCAAACATTAAATAAGTGAAATTCCATCTAGTTGCCACATCTAAACAAAATGCTTTGCATTCAATTTTTTCTTGTTCAACACGATTTTTAAATTTTGTTAATTTCTTGGGGGATGATCAAACATAACTCACATGGAAAAAACTAGAAATGTAGTCATGCATTTCCTTAAGCCCTCATTCACAATCAAATTAATTAGGTAGGCACAACACCTAATGTGTAATATTTCTCCATTTAAGACAAATGAATTCTAACATCTAAGCCTTCTTATAACATACAAAATATCTATATCATTGGAACTTGCATTATATCAACTATAATATAGAAAACTTTATCGATACCCCATTCCAATAGACAACTCACAATAATCTTGTCAATGTCTCTCCCTTATAGTTAGCAACTTGACAAAAGTTGAGAATTCTTTTAAACAAATTTCATTTGGAATCAATAAAGTGTGCAGTGACTACCATGTAGTTAATGTTTTGCAACGAATTTCAGGTATCAATGGTAAAACAAACCCTCTTAAAATGACTGATTAAAAAATATTTTAACTTTTTTTTTCTTCACGATGGAGTTGAAATATATCTCTAGCAATGGTTACTCTTGAAAGAGGGTCAAACGTAGGACATTTACTCTTGCAAGAAGGTCAAATGTAGGACATGCACTAATGGTAACGATTCAGATTTTCCATTTTTGCCTTATTTGTTAAGATTTTATTTTTATTTTTATTTTTATAAATGACAAGATATTCCATTTTTGCCTTATTTGTTTAAAATTTTATTTTTATTTCTATAAAGGACGAGATATTATGTTATGCATTTATTCCCGTCGATTCCCGTCGAAAAGGTGCAATTTTAAACGAGGAAGTTGTTAGAAATTGTAACGGTTGGGTTTCTAGAATAAAATAAAATCAAATAAAAATAGAATAAATAATTAAATGTAATCTCCATGTAAATCGAGGGATTCCTGCCAGACTTTTATTGCCTAATAGAAACATTTCTATTTCTCTCAATTTCCTTATCCTAAAACCCTAGTATGCTTTATTGGGAAATGTGTTGAGATTAGTTTTATATTCCTATGCCCAACCTTTTACATCCCTTGAAAAGGATTCTCTCCAAACTTTCCTCCGGAACGTTGGGGTTGCTCTTCGGAGGAAGAATCGAGTAGAAGTAAGGCATTGATGTTGGAATCATTGTGTCAAAGAAGGTTAACCGTCGAAAATCGGTATTGAGGACGTTGTGAAATTGTCGGCGCGTCGCTGGAATTGGGGAGGCTTGTCGGGTAAGGAAGGCAAGGTTTTTGGAATAGGGTCGAGCTGCAGACGCACATCCAGCAGCTTCGGCAGCTTCGCACGCGTACACAGTGCGGGTCGGCTCGCACGTGTATGAAATTGACTCGGTTCCATCAATTCCCGCAGCTTGACTTGACGGCTTAGTTGGCCGGCTCGGCAACTAGGCTTAGCGGCAAGGTATCACTATAATATATCGATTCCAAGGTTTTTGGCCCCTCCAAAGCTATTTCTGCCCTTAGTTTTACCATCCGAGATCAGTATAGTTCCTAAAAGTTAAAGACAGATTAGGTCGAGGGTTTATTTTGATAAATAGCATGAGGTTTAGCTAGGGTATGATATGAAAGGTTCTAAGTTTTTATGTGGTTATCATAGGACGTACTTAACAGCTGGGATTAGATCATTGTGAGTGACTTCAACCAAGACCATCGAGGTAAGTGACCTTACTGTTGAAGTTAGTTTACTACGTGTTGTATGATGGTGCGTGCTCTATGGCCCCTGCATGCACCATATTTATGTGATGTATAGATTGTGTTGACTGTAGATTGTGTATGTTATGTGATGTATGAATTATGTTGACTATTGACTGTTTATATTATGTGAAGTTATGAATGAGATGTTAGTATTATATGTCATGAATATGTTGATTGATGTCATAGATACACGTAGAATTATTGAGTCATGTCATGAGATGTTTATGCAACTGGAATGTACTTTCATACTATGTAATATGCCATGAAATGTAGGTCATGTGAGATGCCATGTAATGTAAGAAACGTATATGCGATGTTAGCACTGCTTATGTAATGCCATGTTAGATATGTAAAGGGACCTCATGCATATATGTATGTCACGTGCATTGGGATTCTTCCCCTTTATCATACAAAAGAATGAAATACGATATTTATGTTCGCCATGATATCATGCGGGCCCTTTTCTGTTCTGTGGTGTCGGGCGACGTGCAATACGTTATGCCCGACCAAGCTAGACCCAGGGGGTACGTATATGAGCCCACCTGTTGGGTCTATGTACACGTACGTGGGCCATGTGTGAAGGAGTACAACACATCCAACCCTACCCGGAATAGAAAAGCGCCCAAGGCTATGAAAAGTTTATGAAAAGTTAGGTCCCGCTCATATGTTGCATGTGTTTGCATTCCTAACCCCAACAGTGGGGTGACTTACTGAGTATTTCATAAAATACTCAAGCCACGTGCTATCTACACTTTTCAGGTAAAGGCACCAATGTACGGTTGACCGCGGAGCTGAGGACACCATGGAAGTTGGAGATGGGATATTTCTAGGAGTCTACCTCTGTTGGACTGTTTTAAGTTATAACATTGAGTATTGCTCTTTATTTAGATTCATTTTTTAATTGAGTTATTGAAGGTTTATTTTTGGAGATAGGTTGTTTTGGATTTATGAATCTTTATGAAAGACTTTGTTTTGTTTTCAAGGTTATTTATGATGAGCTTCCGCGTAATGAATTATGTATGCATGGTGATGTCACTAATTAGGTTTAAAAAATTAGGGGCGTTACCTATGCATACATAACTCATTAAGCGGAATCTCATCATAAATAACCTTGGAAGAGTCTTTCATAAAGATTCATAAATCCAAAACAAAACCTAAGCTCCGAAAATAAACCTTCAATAACCGAATTAAAAAATGAATCTAAATAAAGCAATACTCAATGCTATAACTTAAAACAGTCTAATAAAGGTAAACTCTTAGAAATATCCCATCTCCAACTTCCATGGTGTCCTCAGCTCCGCGGTTAACCGTACATTGGTGCCTTGCCTTTATCTGAAAAGTGTAGGTAGCACGTGACTTGAGTATTTTATGAAATACTCAGTAAGTCACCCCACTGTTGGGGTTAGGAATGCAAACACATGCAACATATGAGCGGGACCTAACTTTTCATAAACTTTTCATAGCCTTGGGCGCTTTTCTATTCCGGGTAGGATTGGATGTGTGGTACTCCTTCACACATGGCTCATGTACGTGTACATGGACCCAACAGGCGGGCTCATATATGTACCCCCTGGGCCTAGCTTGGTCGGGTATAACGTATTGCACGTTGCCCGACACCACAGAACAGAAAAGGGCCCGCATGATATCATGTCGAACATAAATATCGTATTTCATTCTTTTGTATGATAAAGGGGACGAATCCCGATGCACGTGACATACATATATGCATGAGGTCCCTTTACATATCTAACATGGCATTACATAAGCAGTGCTAACATCGCATATACGTTTCTTACATTACATGGCATCTCACATGACCTACATTACATGGCATATTACATAATATGAAAGTACATTCCAATTGCATAAACATCTCATGACATGACTCGATAATTCTACGTGTATCTATGCCATCGATCAACATATTCATGACATATAATACTAACATCTCATTCATAACTTCACATAATATAAACAGTCAATAGTCAACATAATTCATACATCACATAACATACACAATCTACAGTCAACACAATCTATACATCACATAATCATATCACATAAATATGGTGCATGCAGGGGCCACAGAGCACGCACCATCATACAACACGTAGTAAACTAACTTCAACAGTAAGGTCACTTACCTCGATGGTCTTGGTTGAAGTCACTCACAATGAGCTAATCCCAGCTGTTAAGTACGTCCTATGATAACCACATAAAAACTTAGAACCTTTCATATCATACCCTAGCTAAACCTCATGCTATTTATCAAAATAAACTCCCGACCTAATCTGTCTTTAACATTTAGGAACTATAATGATCTCGGATGGTAAAACAAAGGGCAGAAATAGCTTCGGAGGGGCCAAAAACCTTGGAATCAATATATTATAGTGATACCTTGCCGCTAAGCCTAGTTGCCGAGCCGGCCAACTAAGCCGTCAAGTCGAGCTGCGAGAATTGATGGAACCGAGCCAATTTCGTACACGTGCGAGCCGACCCGCACTTTGTATGCGTGCGAAGCTGCCGAAGCTGCTGGGTGTGCGTCTGCAGCTCGACCCTATTCCAAAAACCTTGCCTTCCTTACCCGACAAGTGACGAAACTCTAGTTTCTGCCTCCCTAATTCCAGTGACGCGTCGACAATCCCACAACGTCTTCACACCGATTTCCGAAGGTCAACCTTCTTTGACACAATGATCCCAATATCAATGCCTTACTTCTACTCGATTCTTCCTCCGAAGAGCAACCCCAACGTTCCGGAGTAAAGTTTGGACAGAGTCCTTTTCAAGGGATGTAAAAGGTTGGGCATAGGAATATAAAACTAATCTCAAAACATTTCCGAATAAAGCATACTAGGGTTTTAGGATAAGGAAATTGAGAGAAATAGGAATGTTTCTGTTAGGCAATAAAAGTCTCGCAGGAAATCCGTTTTACGGGGAGATTACATTTAATTATTTATTCTATTTTTATTTGATTTTATTTTATTCTAGAAACCCAAACCGTTACAATTTCTAATAACTTCCTCATTTAAAATTGCACATTTTCGACGGGAATAAATGCATGACATAATATCTTGTCATTTATAGAAATAAAAATAAAACCTTAACCAAATAAGGCAAAAATGGAAAATCTGAATCGTTACACTAATACAAGATAATTTGAAGCCCTTGTTCACTACAAGTTTAAATGGCAACTTATCTTTAATTATATCTTGGCACATGCTGCTCTAATTTTATTTGATTAAATAATGAAGTAACAATATTACTATAGGTAACGAATTCGGTGCCAAAATTCTTGTTCCAACATTGCAGTTACCCTTCCCGACCCCCCATGCTACTCCAAACAACCTTACAAACCTACTGCCATTATCCCAGAAGCCTACCTGCAAGGAAAAAAGAAGGAACGAGATTGAACAAGAAAGAGAGAGAAAGGACCGAAAGTCTCCGGTGAAACGAACCTCAAGAAACTCGACATCAAAACATCCATCCCACACTGCGAAAGAGACCACCGATGACTGCATGTACGCAGAAGGTAAGTTTCTATTGAATAAACATTAAACGTTATTTTTTAATGGATTCTAAATTCAAAAGTTAGTGGTAAAGTGAACGACCAAAAGTCTTGAGGATGAAAGGGCAAGAGTCGTAGGAAATAATGGCGTTTTTATAGCTCAGGAAATAGTGGCGTTTTTATGGCTATAATTAGTTTTTACTATTTTAGTTTTTATGGCTTAGGAAATAATGGCGTTTTTATAGCTCAGGAAATAGTGGCGTTTTTATGGCTATAATTAGTTTTTACTATTTTAGTTTTTATGGCTTAGGAAATAATGGCGTTTTTATAGCTCAGGTAATAGAAGAGTGTTTTTTGAGATGGTTTTGTCTCTCCACTCTCAAAAAGAAAAAATAGTGTGATTGAGATTTTTTTTACAAATTGGTACTAGAGCCAATGTCGAATGTGACGGGTCAAATGCCGCTACCCCGACTAACGAAGACAAACTATGAGAATTGGAGCATTCAAATGAAAGCTCTTCTCGGTTCTCAAGATGCATGGGGGTGGTCGAAAAAGGTTTCAAAGAACCAAAAGATTCCACGAGTTATACGGCGGTACAAAACAAGGCATTGAAAGAGATGCGATCAAAGAAGAAGATATACATATTGTTCCGAGCCGTTGACGAGTCAGGCTTGAGAAGATTGCCAATGCAAGTACTTCAAAAGAAGTGTGGAACATTTTAGAAAAACTGTTCAAAGGAGTTGACCGAGTCAAGCAAGTGCGTCTCCAAACTCTTCGTGGCGAGTTGGAGAGCATGAAGATGAAGGAGTCAGAAAGTGTATCTGACTACAACACGCGTGTACAGACTGTGGTAAACCAACTCAACCGAAACAGAGAAATGTTAACTGAGACACGAGTTGTGGAAAAGATTTTGAGATCATTAACCAACAACTTTGAGAACGTTGAATGCGTGATAGAAGAGTCAAAGGGCCTAGCGACGTTCATGATCGGCGAGCTCGCCGATTCTCTCGAGGTACACGAGCAACGTATGAAGAAGAAGGAGGAAACACTCGATCAAGTACTTCAAACAAGGCGTCAATCAAAGATGAAAAGGTACTTTATTCTCAAAATCTTCAAGGTAGAGGTCGTGGCCGTGGAAGTCGTGGAAATGGTTGCGGTGGTCAAGGCAGCAGTCATGAAGGATACTATAAGGAAAAAGGATAGTTGAGCCAAGCAAATTGGCGTGAAAGAGGACGCGGTCGAGGAAGAGATGACCGATCAAATTATTCCAACATTGAGTGCTACAAATGTCACAAATTTGGTCACTATGCGAATGATTGTAACTCCGACAAATGTTATAATTGTGGTAAAGTTGGGCATTTTGCAAAAGATTGTCGAGCCGATAAAAAGGTGGAAGGAACAAGCAACCTAGCTGATCGCTTGTGGATGTATATATTAAAATGATGTAAAATTCACAAGAATAAGTGCAATTATACACTATCATAAGTAGCAAGTAATAAGTAAATTATCGATTCCACAGATAACCTATCTTTTTGGTTAATTTTATCTTTTGGGTAACATTCAAATCGGTGTTGGTGATTTTGACTAATTAAACAAAACTAAAGCAGAGTGCCACTGCTGTCGAAAAATAGAAAATGATGAGAAAATCAACTATAATGAGGAAGGTTCGCAAAGACAGATTAAATAGATAAGTTGTTGAGTTTTGTGGTAGATTTTAGTTCTTCTTAATAGATTCTCAAGCCCACTTCCGAGGGTCATGCATGGTGATTATTTCCATAATCGTTTGTATGTAATTTCTATTAACAAGGCTCTAGGAGAAGAATTATTCCTAACCTTCTATTACCAAGTCCCCTTGCAATGAAACTAAAGTTTTAAAGAGGATTTCATTGCTCCCTCTCTTCTCCCGAATAAGAGAACAACTATGTATGTAAAGTAGTTCACACATGTAAATCATTAACAACAACTCTTTAATAAACTAAGATCATACTGTCAACATACTTAAACTATATAAAACTCTCTCACCTCCCCTATAAAGTTTAGCTCTCCATACAAACTGAATTAAACAGAGGAATCTGCATCTCAATCATGTAAAATTGATGGAATAAGAAAAGAGAATATGGAAAAGAGAGTTATCCCACTTTGTTGTCGTTCGTCAATGGAAGTTCCCTTCCCTCGAGCTCTCACGTCAATCTCTTTGCCGTAATCAATCCTTGTTGGTCTCATTTTTCTTCTACTATCAACAAAAGCTGGATTAGGGTTCTCTTGATATGAACCAAGAGACATCAATCATACAATATACTTCAATGAAGATGTGAAGAAAAAGTTGTCAAAATTATCAAAAGATGTTTCAATTCATGCCACATTGAAGAAGAATGAAGTTTAATTGTTATAAATTTTGGGTGGGTTACAATTTAGAGTAATTTAGAGTTATTATATTTTAAGACTTCTTATTTCCATTACAATTACATAATGGCTAATTATAGCCATTATATGAATGTTACAACTCTTGGAATGCCTTATCGTTTCATTTTTATAAAGCCATGTATGTTGAATTTGTAAGGAGACTTGGAAAATATTATTAAAGAAGCATTTATGCTCTTTTTTAGCCTATGGCTAAGTTTCTTTGCAATTCTATGTAGTTTAGATTGCATGTAGAATCATTCAAGCTCGACATGATCAATCTTGCTTGTGGAGTGATTCGAATCTCAAACAAGTGTTCTTGCGTTGAAATATTTGATCAACAAGAATCATTCAAGCTAGACACGATCGATCTTGCTTGTGGAGTGATTCAAATCTCAAACAATGTTCTTGCCTTGAGATATTCGATCAACAAAGTAATCCGAATCTTATTCCCCTTGTATTGGTTCCTTATCTTATCATCTCTTCTTCTCTGATTTCACAGCAGTTCACTGTAGTAGAGACTTCTGTTGTCTAATCTGTTTTTCTCCCAAAGTGTGGATCCCCCCTATTTTAGGTATCCTTTTCCTTTTATAATGATTATTTCTTCTCATTTAGGGCTGAGAAAGGGTAAAATCATCCACTTAGGATGTTTCTAATTTGGTAGTCAATGATCCACGTTGACTGCTGATGTGGATTAAAATTTCATCGTCCACTTAGGATGATGTATTGGTTCCTTATCTTATCATCTCTTCTTCTCTGATTTCACAGCAGTTCACTGTAGTAGAGACTTCTGTTGTCTAATCTGTTTTTCTCCCAAAGTGTGGATCCCCCCTATTTTAGGTATCCTTTTCCTTTTATAATGATTATTTCTTCTCATTTAGGGCTGAGAAAGGGTAAAATCATCCACTTAGGATGTTTCTAATTTGGTAGTCAATGATCCACGTTGACTGCTGATGTGGATTAAAATTTCATCGTCCACTTAGGATGATTCTAATTTGGTAGTCAATGATCCACGTTGACTGCTAATGTGGATTAAAATTTCTAGGTCATCCCTGAAAAGTTTGCTTTCTGAATTGCTTCAGCATCAGGGTCAACAATTTATTTCCAGATTTGTAAGTAGTGTTGTTTCCAGATGTGCTACAGCATCATGGTTCAACATAAATGTTCTAAAATTTTACTAAATAACTCAATTAAGTGTACAATTAAGCTCAATTTAGCTTCTTTTCATATTAAACCACAATTGACTATTTCAAGTATACTAATTAGAATAAGTGGAGCAATTAATGAGAAAATGGTGAGTATAAGTGCAAAATTAACTATAAAAAGACTTGATATAACTCTACTTTTGGAGAGTTATCACTAGCCTTGGAAGACGTAACAAATGAAGGTCTTCTCTTGATGGCTCAAAATGAAGACAACATCAACAACGACACTCTGTGGTACTTCGACTCGAGAGCAAGCAACCATATGTGTGGTCACGAGTACCTATTCAAAGAGATGCAAAAGATTGAAGATGGTCATGTGTTATTTGAAGATGCTTCAAAGGTGGAGGTCAAAGGCCGATGTACGGTACATTACTTGCAAAAGGATGGCTTAATAGGGTCAATCCAAGATGTTTATTACGTACCAGACCTCAAGACCAACATATTGAGTATGGGGCAACTCACATAGAAAGGTTACTCAATATTCTTAAAAGATCGATTGCTACACTTGAAGGACAAGCAAGGGCGTCTGGTTGCTCGAGTCGAGATAGAAAGAGATCGGATGTCCAAACTGAATTTAAGAAGCATACGAGAAACATGTTTGCGAGTCGACGTAGAAGACAAGACATCACTGTGGCATCTCCACTTTGGCCATCTACATCATGTCGACCTAAAATAGTAAGTGAAGAAGAATATGGTGCACGAGCTATCCAACATGGACTATAAAGGAAAATTTTGTGAAGAATGCACGTGCTCAACAACATGCGAGAACCTCATTTCAAAAGAAGGCTGAATTTTGGGCTAAACAACCTCTCGAGTTGATTCATACAGATATATGTGGACCAATTACCCCCGAGTCTTTCAGCGGTAAAAGGTATTTCATTTCCTTTATCAATGATTACTCACGAAAAACTTGTTTATTTTCTAAAAGAAAAACCGAGGCATTTGAGGTGTTCAAAAAGTTCAAAATGATGGTGGAAAAGGCAACTGGTAAACACATCAAAGCTGTACGATCCGATAGAGGTGGTGAGTATACTTCGATGACTTTCATGGAGTATTACGAGGAGCAAGGCAAAAGGCGATTTCTAACCGCATCGTACACTCCTCAACAAAATGGTGTGGCCGAGAGAAAAAATCAGACCATTCTCGACATGGTTCAGTCAATGCTCAAGAGCAAAAGGATGCCAAAGGAATTTTGGGCAGAAGCCGTGCAATGCGCCATCTATGTGCAAAATCGATGTCCACATGCGAAGTTAGATGATCAAACACCACAAGAAGCATAGAGCGGACAAAAGCCTACAACTTATCATCTCAAAGTTTTCAGTAGTGTGGCTTATGCTCATGTACCGGATCAACGAAGAACGAAGCTCAAAGACAAAAGCAAAAGATATATTTTTATTGGGTATGATGAGAAGACAAAATGATATAAGCTACTTAACCCGATAAGCAAGAAGGTGATGGTGAGTCGTGATGTGCGAGTAAATGAAGCAAGCGAATGGGACTGGAACAATTCGACGGAAGTTAATATTAAAGTTGGAGAATAATCGGTCGTTGCACCAACAAGTATACCAACAAACTCAGAAATTTTCGATGATGAATATGAACCACAACAACCCAAAATGCGAAATTTGCAAGATTTGTATGATTCAACAAATGAGGTACACCTTGTGTGGCTTCTAGCAGATGCTGAAAATATCAACTTTGAAGAGGCGGTGCGAGACAAGAAGTGGCAAACTACCATGGATGAGGAGATTAAAGCGATTTATAACAATAATACATGGGAGTTAACAGAATTATCGAAAGGAAGCCAGCCCATTGGTGTGAAGTGGGTGTTCAAGAAAAAGATGAATGCTCAAGGCATGATAGAGCGATACAAAGCGCGACTTGTTGCGAAGGTATACAAGCAAAAGACGGGAATCGACTATGATGAAGTGATTGCTCCCATTGCAAGAATGGAGACAATCCGATTACTCATTTTCCAAGCGACTCAATTCAAATGGCCGGTTTTTCAAATGGATGTCAAGTCAGCATTCTTGAATGGTGTGCTTGAAGAAGAAGTCTACATCGAACAACCACCCGGGTACATGAAAATTGGAGAAGAGAAGAAGGTATTAAACTTGAAGAAGGCGTTTTAAGGGTTGAAGCAAGCACCGCGAGTATGGAATACTCGTATCGATACATATTTCAAGGAGAATGGGTACAAGCAAAGTCCCCACGAGCATGCACTTTACACAAAGAAGAATGAAGGTAATGTGATATTTGTTGCTCTTTATGTTGATGACCTCATTTTTTTGGGTAACAATGATGAGATGAAAGAAGAGTTTAAGGACACAATGACACGAGAATTTGAGATGATAGATTTGGACTTGTTGAAGTTTTTCCTTGGTTTGGAGGTTAAACAAGGAGAGACGTGTACTTTTACATCACAGAAGACATATGCAAAAGAGATTTTGAAGAAGTACAAGATGGAAAATTGCAACCTGGTATCAATACCAAAGGAACCAGGTGCAAAACTCTCAAAGTACAATGAAGGAGAACGAGTAGATGGAAATAGGTACCGAAGTTTGGTAGAAAGCCTTCGCTATCTTACATGCACAAGGTCACGTCTTTCATAAAGTGTTGCATTATAAGGCGATTCATGGAGGAGCCGATTTATTCTCATTAGAAAGCGTTGAAGCGAGTTCTATGGTACATCCAAGGAACGGTGTCACTTGGGTTATTCTACTCGAAAGGAGAAGATTACAAGTTGGTTGGTTACTCTGACAACGATTGATGCGGAGACATAGACGATTGAAAAAGTACATCAAGTTATGTATTCTTTATGGACAACACAACATTTACTTGGCTTTCAAAGAAACAATCGAGCGTGATGCTCTCGATGTGTGAAGCTGAATATGTGGCAGCATCTTGGTGTGTATGTCACGCGATATGGCTTAGAAATTTGTTAAGCAAGATGAAGCTAAAGCAACTAGGTGCAACAGTGATTCAAGTTGACAACTAATTAGCAATTGAGTTGGCAAAGAACCCACTGAACCATGAAAAAGCAACCACATTGACGTTCGTTTTCACTTTATCCGAGATCCTGTGAAGGAAGAAAGTGTGGAATTGCTGCATGTGGCAAGTCAGGATCAAGTTGCGGATATTTTTACAAAACTGCTACTGAAAGTACTTTTTGACAAATACAAGAAGATGATTGACATGACTGATGAGAGAAGCATTTAAATTTTTACGGGGGAGTTTTGTTGAATAAACATTTTACTCCTTTTCGTGGGTTTTAAATTCAAAAGTGAGTGGCAAAGTAAAAGATGAAAGGGCAAGAGTCGTTATAAGAATTAGTGTCGTTTTTATGGCTATAATTAATTTTTATTATTTTAGTTGTAGAAGAGTGTGAATGATTATAAATAGATTGTTATTTAAAGTGTGCGAAGAATTAGAGAAAAAAAAGAAAAAACAGAGAAGGAATAGAGGAGTGGTTTTTCAAATAAATAGAGTGTTTTGTCTCTCCATTCTCAAAGAAAAAATAGTGTAACGGAGATTGGTTTTATAGTTTCCACATCTTAACAATGTCCCTGATCGTCAAAATTGAGATTTGGTTTCAGATTTGTTTGGGTTCTCATAGCTCTGTGTGTGTTATAGGTGTTTACAATACGAACTACTCCGTAGGAAGTGAAGAGGAAGGGTCAATTGAGACATACAGAAGGAAAGATGATGAGAAGTGGTCTATCGAAGTGTCGTTCTCAAAGAGAGAAAAATGCTAGAAAATCGAGAGTAATTCGGGTGAGGAAGATGAGATCCGACGGATCCGGACCTAGGTCCATCACAACCCACAACCCAACCTTCAGCCATGACCCGTCATCTCTCCAACCCAAACCTGCAGCCAACATCCACTACCCGCATGCCTGTAGCCCGAAAGAAACCCACGCCTGAGGCCCAACCTGCTATGGCCCAGTATTCGCATCATCCCATACCGCAGGGGCCGCACATCTACTTGTGTCATATGTCACACTTGCAGCAAAACACCTCCTCGGCTTAGTTGGCTTAAACGGTTCTGCGGCTTAAAACTCACCCTTTCGGCTTGGTAAAGGAAAATTAGCCCTCTTCCATTGTTTCGACCTTCCCAAAGCTGAATTTGACCTTGTTTAAGGTCAATAAGGTCGGTATAAGAGTAAATTTCTCAAATTTAAGTTCAATTGATTTAATAATTCTGAGATTACTAAGAAAACTAGATTGATATTCTAGTAGGAAATGACAGCAGCGATAATTGAAACAATTTTGAGGAACGGGAGCGATTGTGCTCAAATTAAGAAAAACGCGGGCTAAGACCAATCAAGTAAGTGGTCCTATCGTCGTTTGGTTATAATTGTGTGTTGTATGATGGCACGTGCTCGTGGCTTCGCACGTGTCATATGCCATTATATGCAAATTATTATGAAACGGTGTGTATATGTTACGATACATTATTGTTATGCTGGATTTGATGAATTGATATATTTATGATATGATATGATATGATATGTTAAGATATGATATGTTGAAGGCACTCTCGGGATATGTTATGTGACTGTTATGATATATGATATGATATTATATGTGCATGATGAGAATGGTACGTTTGGAAGCATGAATATATTATGATATGGCATATGTGTAACATGAATGATATGATATGATTGACATATAAATGACGAATTGACATGAAATAAGACCCCAATACTAGCATGAAAGATATGATAAAAATGATATGGTATGAAGAAAGATATGATAAAAATGATATGGTATGAAGAAAGACGCTAGCAGGGTTGTAGTATATGATAATGAAAATGAAAAAATATTGGGATCTCATGCATTATTGTGTGTTCATGCATCAGGGGATACCTCTTCTCCTTCACATTATGTTTACCATACTGCTGCCATGATGATGCAATTCCTAATGGGTGTATGACATCAACAACTACCAGAGAATGCTCGCCTGACCAGAAAGGGGTCCAAGAGGTGTGTGAACTGACAGATGTGTCCATACTCGCACGTGTGGACCGTGTGTAGGAAAATTAAGTATGTTAAGGATATTTAGTAATAAATTATAGTTTACCATATATATTATATTTGATATTTTATTATAACGCAAATATCTAACATTTGCCTTATTACCATAGGTATCTTTCTTTGTTATTTCCATTTATTACTATTTCCATATCCTTGTAATTTATTTGATTATAAATAAGATAACTTTCACACCATTTAGTGTGGTGGATTCAGCAAACATTCACAAAGTACACATCCAATTGTCCGTTTAGGATAGCCGCCATAGGAAAATAGACTATTATAATTGGTTTCACTCATGAAATTGTATGTAATTGCATTTAGCCTCGATAGGGGAGTCGCTTATTGAGTATTTCTTAAAATACTTAAGTTATGTGCTACTCTCATTTTTTAGGTAAAGGCAAAGCTCTCCTATACTACTGATGGTGACATCGCAACTAGGAGACGGTGACATCGCAACTAGGAGACCCTGACACATGCTTAAGATAGTTTTGTAATTTGAATTATTAGACTATAGGTTAATATAGGTTAGTTGCATTTTCATTTACTAGCATATAGGTTAAGTGTAGGGCAATTTTACTTTATGTTATTTTCCTTATTTCAATTTGTATTAGTTTGTTTAAAGGCTTTAAATGAGACATGCAAGACCAAAGTCATATTTTTATTATAAAGTTTTCAGTGAAGCATTTCCGCAATATATATATACAGTAGCGACTTTAAGTTAAGTAGAAAAATCTAGAATTGTTGCCGCTGGTATCAGAGCTCTAAGTTACATATCTTATAGACTAGTCTATAATGTAGGCTTGACATGTTCCATGGTTCAATCGTCCATAAGAAAAAGGAGAATGTTGTAATAATATTTATTGTAATTTGCTCTAAGTATTAAATGTTATGTAACATGAAAATTAATGAGCTATAATTATATCATTTATTGCAGCATGATGCTTAATTTAATTTCGCTATTATATGCTTGCTATGCTATATGAATTTTTTTTTTTTTTTTTTTTTTTTTTGTTATAATGTGTAATATGATATACATCGAATCATCTTAGTTTCCAAAACCATACCACCCTAAAAGACGTGGAAGAGGAACACAAGGAAAGGGACAACCCCTATTAGAGGTAGAGGAAAAGGTGAGGTTGAAAAGAGCCCACCTTGAGAAGGATCCTGTAACTAGGATGGATTCAATTGAAAGTATTCGTGTTAGTTTGTTCCTTCTTCATAAGAGAGGAGTCAATGATGTGACCATGTTACACGAAAATCTAAATGGATATGGTCGGCTCCCATTTATAAACCAAAAATTTCCATATGGAAAAATTATTGTTAGATTGAATTCCATTAATTGGAGAAGGAAGATTAATAGAGTTTAAATAAAGGATCCTTCCTATTAAATAGAAATAAAGCTGAAAAATTAAATTGAACTTTTCTTTTTTACTTATTTTTTGCGACGAATATCAAATATAGTTTCATTAAGTCTCATTAATTGAGTTATGAAGGAAGTTGAGTCTGTTGTGTGTATATATATATATATATATATATATATATTTGGGTTGGCATAGTTAATCGTTGAGGGAAATCATGGGAGAGAAGGAGAACACAGATGAGTTGATTGAAGCTCAAGCCCATATTTGGAACCATACATTCAAATACATCAATTCCATGTCTTTGAAATGTGTTATTGAATTGGGCGTACCAGATATCATCCATAACCATGGCCAACCCATGAGCCTATCAGAATTAGTGGAAGCGCTCCATATTCAACCCTCCAAAGCCCATTGCCTTGGCGTTCTAATGCGCCTCCTCCATCATTCTGGCTTCTTTTCTCAAACTCAACACCAGAATCATCAGCATCAAGAAGTAGTGAAGTATGGTCTTACACCCTCCTCTCGATTTCTCCTCAGCCCCAATACGACGACTTCGACGACGACGACATTACAAGCCTTACCCTTTGTGTTTCTAGCCCTCCATCAAGCCATGATGGCTCCATGGGAAACCATGAGCAGCTGGCTGCGCACTGCAGATGGCTCTGCCTTTGAAACGGTGCATGGGAAATCAATATGGAATTACATTGCTGATGAGCCTGATCTTAGAAATTTGTTCCATCAATCCGTGGCTTATGATTCTCACCTGATTGGGAGGATCGTGACGAGGCCGGAGTGCCGAGACGTGTTCGAGGGGGTGAAGTCACTGGTCGATGTTGCCAGCGATCGAGGCATTATAGCCAATGCCATAGCGGAAGCATTCCCACACATCACTTGCACTGTGTTGGATCTCCCCCAACAAACCACAAAAGGGTTGAACTTAGCAATACAAATTCCACCAACAGATGCAGTCTTACTCAAGGTATGAAGGTTGCCCTTTAGATTTCAAACCTTAAACATTCCGAAAAAGTACTTAGTTTGGGATTTTGGTGATCATCAGTCAGTTCTACACCAATGCAACGATGAAGAAGGCATACAAATACTGAAGAAATGTAAAGATGCAATTAGTAGCGCCAAAGGTGGGAAAGTGGTGATCATAGAGGCAGTGCTGGAAACGCAGATGGAAGATGAGGAGTCAACTGAAACTGAGCTTTGTGGTAACGCGTTGATGATGGCCACTTTCAACAATACGAAGAGAAATGAGAGAGAATGGAAGGATCTGTTCATGGCAGCTGGTTTTAGTAACTATAAGATAACTACTTTCTTGGGTTTAAGGTCTCTTATTGAGGTCTT
The DNA here is from genome assembly GCA_018691285.1 of Cucurbita argyrosperma subsp. sororia. Classification (NCBI taxonomy): domain Eukaryota; kingdom Viridiplantae; phylum Streptophyta; class Magnoliopsida; order Cucurbitales; family Cucurbitaceae; genus Cucurbita; species Cucurbita argyrosperma. The sequence goes on along the minus strand of CM031894.1, from coordinate 7,057,956 downwards.
CCCTTGAATCTTATCCTTCACAACATCTACTACCAAATCCAATAAATTTTATGCCCTTTTTAGTTAATGTATCCAAGAATAAGAATGACAATCCATCAGATAATAAAAGATTATATTTTGAGATCAAAATTATAAAATCGGTGCATCTGATTTGATTAGGTATTTCTCTCTCATTTATTCCTCCTATTTTCACGTGGTTTCCTCCATTTGCTAGTTTCCTCTCAATATTTTGACTAAAGCAACGTCCCTGGTAGGTAGTGTATTTAGTTCATGTAACAAGATCCTCACTGGTCACAATATTTTGACTAAAGCGATGTCCCTGGTACGTAGTGTGTTTAGTTCATGTGCCAAGATCCTCACTGGTCACAATATTTTGACTAAAGCGATGTTCCTGTTACCTAGTGTGTTTAGTTCATGTGCCCAGATCCTCACTGGTCACAATATTTTGACTAAAGCGATGTCCCTATTACGTAGTGTATTTAGTTCATGTGCCAATCGTGGACTCAATTTAACTATGTGTTCAAATCTTAGAACGCCTTTCATCGGGGCCACCTTTAGAAATACCAAGTCGCTCATTTCAAATTCTAGGCTCTTATGCCTTAAATCTGCATAACTTCTCTGTCTACTTTGAGAAGTGTGCATCCTCGCCTTGATCTTTTGCACCGCCTCATTGGTAACTTGAACTAATTTGGGACCCCCCAATTATCGTTCCCCTACTTCGTCCCAACATAATAGAGACCTGCACCGTTTTCCATATAAAGTCTCATATGGTATCATGCCAATATTTTCCTGAAAACTGTTGTTTAAACCATATCCGTTAGACAGATATGGTTAAAACGTTTCGTTTGACCATCTATCTGTGGATGAAAATGTTAGGATCGCATAACAACACTTAGATTCGATCTAGATGAACACAAAGAACAAGAGAGAGAAAATGCAAGAAGAACCATGGCTAAAAGGTTTATATTGATGACTTCAAGTATATACATTAATAGACAATAGAAACAATAGAGAAAGTAGCTTAAGAAGTTATATATGATACGGGGCCTCAGAGATAGGGTCGATACATGGTTCAAGTTCTATTACGAAGTTCAAATCTCAAGAAGGGGAAATTCTTGGTAAATCCTCTAGGAACACGTCTAGAAATTCATTTTCTACTAACATTGACTAGTATAACTCACGCTCTATGCTAGACCAACTTCCTCGCTTTCATAATCGATACTAATTTAAGCATAGTCCCTATACACGTACCCTTGAACTTAAATCTAGTCTTGGATGGTAACGTAAACACCACTTCTTATAACAGTCTATACTAGCATGATTTTCAGCTAACCAATCCATACATAGTATTATGTCATAGTCGGTAATGTCAAAAACCATTAGGTTTAATTCTAGGCTAATTCTCGATACTATCACTTGACTGTCTTTCACCCGATTCGCAGAAATCAAATCCACACCTGTTGGGGTAATAACAAAAAATTCAAGCAGAAGAGATTCTATGCTTGATTAATGAAAACAGTAGATATAAATGAATGCATAGATCCCGAGTCAAATAATGTTAAAGCAAGGTGACCAAGGACAGATAAAGTACTTGTCACCACAACGTCGGGATTTCAAGTATTCTTACTAGTGAAGGCATAAGCTCTTGCTGGAGGACGATTCTGAGTGGGGCGATCTGCTGCAATTGGACCACTTTTCTGGTTACCACGATTATCCAAGTGACCCTTGAGCAATTCCTGGCTATATGACCTTCTTGTCCACACCGATAACAGGCTCTAATGCAGGCCAAAAATTTCTCCCAATGTCACGACCCAAAAATTTTACCTCAAGTCGTGACTCATTAAGACTATGACATGTAGTGTGTATGCAAGAAATTCAAAGGAAAACATCATTTTAAAAATCAATCATTTATTTTTATAAAAAGAGTGTTTCAATACAAAGAGAGCCTAGGGGAGTAGTTTTAGACAAAGAGAGAAAACATGAAGGACAAGTGTACTAATCGGTAAAACCGGACTGATGCCCCGGGACACACTTCCTCTGTGACATTCCACATCTTTCAACGTGCCCTCTCTTGACCCAACGACTCACATACCTGAAAAAGAAAGATATAGCAAGAATGAGTATAAAATTAAACTGAGTAAGCCACCTACTTGTAGGCTCTTATTGCATCCTAATTTTGACAAACTTCCACGGTCTTTTTCTTTGACTCTAGAACATCTAGTTCAGGTTTTAGCTCTTTGGGGCTTCTTTGGTACTTCGTCCTTTTATTTATACCTTAAGAGTTCCCTTACGCCAACCTGTGTTTGACTGGTACTCTGCAAGTAGCTACCTCAATATGGCTATGAGACTACCTGGTGTCATATCTAGGAAGTGAGCTGCAACCCCCTAGTCCCATGATAATCCCCCATTGTTCGGAGAGGGCTATCTCCCCCATTCCCATCCAGCTAAATGGTTCATTTCAATGTGGGTCTCCCGTTTCCCATGCTAAAACGGCTTTAGAGCAGACGAGTCTTGATCAGGAACCCCCTGGTCTCCCACGAAGTATTAACACCAATCGCACACAGTTAACCTAAGAGTACTCTAGAGGTAGTTCGTTTATCGTGGTAGTTTCTTATGCACCTAGAGAAAAGGTTAGGTCTATACTTAGTGTCTTGTTACTCTAACCACAAATCCCTAAACTTAATCATAAATGTGGGTCATGAAAATTAACTGAGTGTGCACACAACTATCATCCAACATCATCATACATATTTCATGCAAAGTAAACATACATGCTCAACGGGGCAATAACATCTATCAACTCCCGGAGCGCAGAGTTCACAAGCTCCCATCCTCCTTTCAGCATGAAATAAACAAATACATTTAAAGCTGAAGTAAAAACATAATTGCAACACTCAGACGATTCTCATAATACTTCTCATAAAACATCCAATATCTTAACAAACAAATTACCTACAATCAAACATGGAAAACTACTACCTAAGGTAATTAGACTAGCATGCATGCTTATACAAGCAATTCCTACAAGTATTTCTTCCTAAAGATCCGTGTGGTGACTTACTTGGATGATGCGTGCCTTTACGTAGCATTTTCACACAATTAGCGTATCAAAAGGTACTAATTGTTCCTCAATAGGATCCTATTTCATATAAAATAGAGTTAGGATTGGATTTGGGAGGAAAATAGGGAAAACAAGAGTCGAATGGGATGAAAATGGGCTTACACGTGCTTCCACGCGTCGGGACAAACTCACTCGCAGGTTCCACGCGCGAGTGTCATGCGCACACGTTTTTCTGCAGTCGTGGGTCGTTGGTTCGATTTGGGTGGACTGTGGGTCGTCGTAATTTGTTTTGTCGCGCGGGTACCGGGTCAGCTGAGGAACGCGGGTCGGGTTGCATGGCAGCAGACGCGTGTTGCCGGAAGGCTAGAGCCGCATCTCCTCAGGCGGTGTTCGACGCGTGTCTGGTGGTTATTGACGAACGCGGACCTCTTGCCGGTTGACACCTGGCGCGCTGTCGCCTTCTCTCTCCTCCTAGCAGAAAAAACGAGGTTTCGATTAGTTTTCCGACGTTCTTCTCATTTTTCTATCTCTCAATTCTTAATCCAAACCGTAATGACTTCTTTAACAAAGTTTTAGATCATACTACAACCTACGTGCCAATATTTTTTATTGATTTTTACTTAATCATATGACGAGTTATGAGCGTCGAAAAGAGGTCCGATAACTTCCTTACCGTTCTTAGAAAGATTCTCAGATCTCAACGTTTCGTCCAATTTCCTCACAAAATCAGTAGTGGATCTTTCCTAGATGAAGATAGTAAACTTTAACACTCTATTCCCAAACGAAGATCTCAGATCTAGAGAATAACGTTCGAGATCTTACCTTGTGGATTTCTTTTGGATCTTGACGAAAGATGGAACCTCAACAACACGAGTCTTTCTTCTCTCCAAGAAGAAGCTCCAGAGTGTAAGTCTTGGTAGAGGATGAATTTCGTTGGTGATTCTTCGACGAGGACTCCGGCGATTTACTTTTCTCTCTCAAGTTTTCTCTCAACTTTCTTTCTCACACTTTTCGCTTTTGCAGGTACTCTGTGTAAAACCCTCAGGACCCCTATAATGGGGTTAGGAACAAAATGCCCATTTTGCCCTCTGACTTTGACTGTTTTTTTTAGCGTTACAAACTCTCCCCTCTTTAGAAACTTTTTTCCTCGAAAGTTGGTATCTTTTGGAAGAGTTTGGGATAGGCTCTCCTAACATCATCTTCTTGTTCCCTTCGCCTCCTCATCTCGATGGTTACCCCAAGCGACCTTCACCAAGGGAATAACTTTATTGCACAGTCGCCTAGTGTCTCGAGCTAAAATTCTGCTAGGTCTTTCCTCGTAGGACAGATCTTCCCGAAGAGGAAGGGTTTCGTGTTCAATTACACGAGTAGGGTCTGGGGTGTACTTTCGTCGCATAGACACGTGGAACACGTCGTGAACGATGGCAAGGTTTGGTGGTAGAGCAATCCTATAAGCCACGGCCCCAACTCTTTCTAAAATTTTGAAAGGGCCTATTAACCTTGGGTTTAACTTTCCCTTCTTTCCACACCTCATCACCCCCTTATAAGGGCTACCTTCAGGAACACATGGTCACCTACCTTGAACTCGAGGTCTCTTCTATGAAAATCTGCATAGCTTTTCTGTCAGCTCTGTGCGGAGAGAATTCTTTGATTAATTTTTTGTACCGCTGCATTGGTGACCTGAACCAACTTAGGTCCCAATAATTGCTGCGTGCCTACTTCTTCCCAAAATATCGGTGTTCGACACCTCCACCCATACAGTGCCTCAGAGGTAGATGTTCGTCCTAGCACCCAGCGAAATCTATCAAAGGTATCAAGCAACCATCCAATAGTTGATAACTGTTATTGTAAGCAAATTCTATCAGAGGTAGATGTTCGTCCTAGCACCCATCGAAATCCATGACCATGCTCGCAACATATCTTCTAAGATTTGGTTTAGTCTTTTAGTCTGTCCGTCCGTCAGAAGCTGAATTGTTGTACTAAACCTTAGCCGAGTTCCCAATGCTTTTTGGAGGCTTTTCCAAAACTGAGAGGTGAGCCTAGTGTCCTGATCAGATACTATGGACACCGATACCCCATGCAGGCGTACTATCTCTCTGATATACAGCTGAGCCCACCAATCCACACGAGAAGTGGATTTTACTGGGATGAAGTGAGCCTTTTTGGTAAGTCTATCAACAACTACCCAGATTACGTTGAAGCTCTGCTTAGTCTTGGGCAAACTCGAGATAAAATCCATACAAACTTCTTCCCATTTTCACTGAAGGACTTTAAGGGTTGTAGCAGTGCTGCTGGGCGCGGTCTCGGGGCCTTCACTTCACTTGCTGACTAGTCAAGCATCAGCTTACGAAATCTGCTATGTCTTTCTTCATCCATGGTCACCAATAACATCCCTTAAGATCCTGATACATATTTGTACTTTCAGGGTGAAACGTGTAAGAAGTATCATGGGCTTTTGTCGTAATATCCTTCAGAATTTTCTTGTCACGAGGAACACACAGGCGATTTTTCCACAGCAGGCCCCCGTCTGAAGAGATAGTGTACCATACTGGTCTTTCTGTCTCTGTCTGATTTCACACTTTCCCAAGGTGTTCATCAGACTTCTAAGCGTCAATAATTTGTTTTCGCAAGGTGGGTTGCATGGTAATCGGTGTTATCTGAGCAGTACCACCTCTAATTACAACATCGATTCCAGCCCTCTTCATCTCATCCTGTATTCTTTCCGGCTTGGTGATCATCGCGGAAGTATGAACAACCTTTCTACTTAATGCGTCCGCCACAACATTGGCCTTGCCTGGATGGTACAAGATCTCGATGTCATAATCCTTTACTAGTTCCAACCATCTTCTCTGTCTCATATTAAGCTTCTTCTTTGTAAATAGGTATTTGAGGCTCTTGTGATTAGTGAATACTTGGATTTTCTCTCCATATAGATAATGTCGCCATGTTTCAGTGCAAACAACACTGCTGTTAACTCGAGGTCATGAGTGGGATAATTTCGTTCATATTCCTTCGGTTGTCTAGAAGCGTAAGCTATCACCTTACCCTTCTGTATGAGCACGCACCCTAAACCTTTTCCTGATGCGTCGCTGTACACCACTAGATTCCCAGATCCATCTAGAATTGTGAGAACTGGTGCTGTCACCAACCTCTCCTTGAGTTCCTAGAAGCTCTGTTCGCAAGCTAATATCCACACAAAGGGCTTGCCCTTCTTGGTAACTGAGTTAGCGCCGAAAATATTTTGGAGAAATCCTAGACAAACCTTCTGTAATATCCAGCTAGTCCTAGAAAACTCCGTACTTTAGTGACTGTGGTCGGCCTTGGCCACTTCATCACTGTCTCTATCTTAGTTGGGTCCATTGTGATTCCTCTGCTTGACACCACATGACCCAAAAACGCTACCTCAGATAGCCAAAACTCACACTTTAAAAACTTGGCGTACAATCGTTGCGTTCCCAGTACGGTCAAAACTTTCCTCAAATGCTCTTCGTGCTCTGCCTCTAACTTAGAGTACACCAGAATGTCATCAATAAAGACTATAACAAAAGTGTCTAAGAATTTCTTAAACACCCTGTTCATTAGTTCCATAAAGACGGCTGGTGCATTGGTATGACCAAAGGACATGACGAGAAACTCATAATGTCCATAGCGACTTCTGGAAGCCGTTTTGGGTATATCTTCTTCTCTTATTCTCAATTGATGATACCCTGATCTCAAGTCAATTTTGGAGAATACCGTTTCTCCCTGTAATTGATCAAACAAGTCGTCGATTCTCGAGAGGGGGTACTTATTCTTTATGGTGACCTTGTTCAGTTCTCTATAGTCTATACACAGACGTAGGGATCCATCCTTATTCTTGACAAACAGAACAGGGGCTCCCTAGGGCGATACACTGGGTCTTATGAAACCCTTATCCAATAGCTCCTGTATTTGTTCCATTGATTCCCTGAGTTCTGCAGGTGCCATTCTGTAGGGTGCCTTGGTGATCGGCGCAGTTCCTGGTTCTAGGTTGATCCCGAAGTCAACTTCCCTAATTGGGGGCGAACTTGGCAAATTCTCAGGGAAAACATCAATGAGTTCCCTGACAATGTGTACTGACAAGACTGTCTGTTCATTTCTGCTGTCTAGGGTCACAGTGGCTAAAAATGCGCTTGCACCACTCCCGATCATCTTTCTAGCCTTTAGTGCAGTTATGACGCTTGGAATTCTTTTGGAAGTGGCTCCCTTATATGTAAAACTATCCCCTGACGGGGTCTGAGAGTAACTGTTCGAGTTTCACAATCTATTAATGCACGATTCTCGCTTAGCCAATCCATACCCAAAATGACATCAAAGTCTTGCATACTTAATACTATTAAAGTAGCTTCTATGACACATCCTGACACTGTCACACTACCTGTTGGAATCGATACCAATCGTTAGCTCTGATACCAGTTGTTAGGATCGCACAACAATGCACACACTCGATCTAGATGAACACAAAGAATGGGATAGAGAAAATTGCAAGGAGAACTTTGACTAAAAGGATTTTTTTTTTTAATTTTATTTATTGATGACTTCAGGTATGCACAACAAGAGAGAATTACAGAGAATAGAAAGTACATTTTCAAAGCTCTATATATATATATGGTTTAGTTTACTATATATAGCTTTACCAGATTTAGCCATCTACTATATATAGCTATTTATCATATATAACTTTATTGGATATAGCTTTACCATATATAGCTTTACTATATATAGCTTTACCAAATATAGCTTTACCGGATATAACCGTTGACCAAGCTATAAATAAGCATCAGGCTCCATAACCTAACAATTCTCCCACTTGGAGACTGATCTAGTCAACCAAGAATTTCACTCTCAAACGACCATGAGCATCTTCATGGCACCATACCAATTGAGGTTTTGCACAACCTCAATATTCCAACATCAACACATTTTGTCCACATGTTTGCTGGATTCTTTGCACCCTCTATCTTCTCCAAACACGTCACCATCTTCAACTAACCTCCGAGTGAAATGGTATCGCCTTCTGTGTTTTGAATGATAGACCGGGTTCCTTGCCAACAGCATGAGTCTCAGGAGTTTCTTGAGTATCTGCTACAACATCACTATGTGAATCTTTCAGCAACTCAACCTCAACTCCCACTTGCTTCACCTCTGGTTTCTCAGCAAGAGTCTCAGGAGTTTCTTGAGTATCCGCTACAACATCACTATGTGAATCTTTCAGCAACTCAACCTCAACTCCCACTTGCTTCACCTCTGGTTTCTCAGCAAGAGTCTCAGGAGTTTCATGAGTATCTGCTACAACATCCCTAGGTGAGTTTTCCTACAACTCAAACTCAACTCCCACTTGCTTCGTAGTCTTGGAACCTTGCTCCACATCTGGTTCCATTTCCAACCGCACTTTCTTCAATTCTCTGGCGGTCCTTGTGAAACTAACTCGTTTCTGCTTGCTCATAACGTAGTTCTCACAACGACCCACATCAACAGATTTCAGACCTTCTAAAACTCCTTTCGCAACCAACCTCTTCATTCCTTTCGCGCTCATAGGTTCAAGTCTATTGTGTCGTAGACTTGAATTTGAAGCACTCTCAGCAACAGCAGCTATGTTCATACACCCTGCAGTGGTGTATAGGGTTCCAGATTTTGAGCCACGTGCTACCACCGTAGCACCCTTCATAATCTTCCACGAACCCTTCTCTAACTTTGTTGCATAACCTGTGCTATCCAACTGACTAATAGAGATCAGGTTCCTTTCGAGAGCAGGAATATATCTGACATCCTTTAATGTCCACTGATTTCCTGCTGGAGTTTTTATGCAGACATCTCCTTTTCCTTTAATCTCCAAATCTTTGTTGTCGACAAGACACACCTTCTCGAAATTTTCAGACTTGAAATTCTAGAACAACTCTTTATTTAGAGACGAATGAAAAGATGCACCTGAATCCAAAATCCAGGATTCAATCGAACTGTCCGCGCTGAGGATTAGAGCATCCCCAATGTCTTCTGTTGATTTATAGAATCATCATCATCTTCAGATTTGTGATTCTGCTTCCTCTTTGGTCTTGTACAACCTGTCCGAAAGTGATCTTTTTCTCCACAATTCCAACACGTTATATTTGGTCTATTTGGAGATTTTTCTCGGCTCTTTGATTTTGATCAACCTTTGTTTGCGCCCTTCGGTTTACTTCTTCCCCTTCGATCAACACTGAGAGCATTACCTGATGAATCTCCAGTTTCTTGTTTGCGAATACTTTCGCTGAGAACTACATCTCGAATTTCACCAAACTTCAGTTTATCAGATCCTCGGGAACTGCTGATTGCGGCAACAACAATATCCCATGACTCGGGTAAGGATGACATCAAAATCAACGCTTTAATTTCATCTTCGAAATTAATTTCCACCGAACTCAGTTGACTTATGATCATATTGAATTCATTTATATGATCAGCAACAGGTCTACCTTCAGACATTTGTAGATTGAACAATCTCAGCATCAAATACACCTTGTTCATAGCCGATGGTTTTTCATACATATTTGACAGCACCTTCATCAGATCTGACGTTGTCTTCTCCTTGATAATGTTGAACGCCACGTTTCTGGATAGCGTGAACCGGATCAGCCCCAAGGCTTGTCGATCCTTGAGCTTCCACTGCTCCGTGGTCATGGTATCCGGCTTCACCCCCAACAAAGGTTCGTGAAGATCTTTCTAGTACAAATAATCTTCAATCTACATCTTCCAGAAATCGAAATCGAACTTCTCAATTCCAATCTTTGAACTTTCCATCTTCACAGATCGTGGTGAATTTTGCCTAGCTCTGAATTCCGCCTGACTCTAACTTCCGCCTGGCTTTGACTTCCGCCTAGCTCTGATTTCTGCTTGGCTCTGACTTCCGCCTGGGTCTGATACCAGTTATTGGGATCGATACCAGTCGTCAACTCTGATACTAGTTGTTAGGATAGCACAACAACGCACACACTCGATCTAGATGAACACAAAGAATGTGATAGAGAAAATTGCAAGGAGAACTCTGGCTAAAAGGATTTTTTTTTTTTTTTTTTTATGACTTCAGGTATGTACAACAAGAGAGAATTACGAGAATAGAAAGTACATTTTCAAAGCTCTATATATATGGTTTAGTTTACTATATATAGCTTTACCAGATTTAGCCATCTACTATATATAGTTATTTATCATATATAGCTTTACCGGATATAGCTTTACCATATATAGCTTTACTATATATAGCTTTACCAAATATAGCTTTATCGGATATAACCGTTGACCAAGCTATAAATAAGCATCAGGCTCCATAACCTAACACTACCTCCCTTAACTCTATGAGTAGCCATTAATAGCTCGTGAACAGGGGTGGACACTAATAGAATGGTCTCTAAGGGTTCTTTTTCTAGGTGTACTAAGTCAACGAATTCCTCAGATACAAACGAGTGTGTAGAACCTGAATCAAATAATACAAAAGCCAAATGACCAAAGACGGGTAGTGTACCTGTAACAACTACATCAGGCGCGTCCGCTTGTCTGCCTGTAGTTGCATGGGCTACAGCTCACCCTTGCTGCTGTTGGGCACCCCGACCCCTTTAATTCTTTATTGTAGGTCGGTTAGTATTATGTTCTCTCTTATGCGAACAGTTTGCTACAAAGTGTCCTGTTTGGTCACAACTGTAGCATACATCAGTTCCTTGTCGACATTCCCCTAGGTGAGGGCGCTGACACTTAGGACATGGGTCCTTGTTCTGTGATAGGGCTCTTCCGTGATTGGCAGTGCCACCACAGGGTGGACTGCTAGTCTTGGGATAATTCTGGTCTATCTTTTTCCCCGAAACTGCTATGTAGGATTTTTCGGCTGACCTTGACTGTAATTTGTCAATACGAGGCGTATCAATGAGGGTTGCCATTTTAAGGGCTGTTGTATAATCTATGGATGTCTGAGATACCACATAACCTCAAATGTTCTCCCTTAGACTGACGATAAAACGTTCAGCCTTAAGCTCTTCAGTGCTGACATATATAGGAGAGAATCTTGCCAATTTATTGAATTCCAAATCATAATCCTCCACAAATTGGTCACCCTGCTTGAGTTCTTGGAACGCTGTTTGCAACTTCATCCTGGTAGTGACTGGATAGTATTTGCTGAGGTAGGTCTCTTTGAATTGACACCAAGAAATAGACTCTCCAAGTGATGCAATATTTTTTTTTAGCATCTTTCCACCAGAAATGAGCCTCTCCCTTCAACATATAAGTTCCACAATGAACCTGATATTCCAGCGGACAGTTCATGTAAAAGAAGACTGTTTCCATAGCCTCGAGCCAGTTTTCTACTATGACGAGATCTATTTTACCACCATCAAAGGAAGGCGGGTTATGCCTTTGGAAGTCTTTTAGATAAAGAGACTCCACAGTCATAGTCCCTGAGTCTTTGTTCCCTTGCAATGTTGTTTGTTGCATGGCTGCCTGTTGCATTGTTGTTTGTTGCATTGTTGCCTATTGTATTGCCTGTTGCTGTAGCCTGGTTAGTGACTAGTGTCTCTATCATCTGAGTCATTTGTGTCTGATTCTCCATAGAGGTTAACATAAATGCCTGTAGTACATCTCTAGTGAGATTAGTTGTTGGCTGGCTAGGTGGAACCTCTACATTATTAGTGAGCACCGGTGGGACTGCCTCAGGAGAAGGAGCAGTAGAGTCTACGTCAGGTAAGTCTTGAGTCATTGCTCTCTTTTGACTCATTCTTGATCTTGGTGCCTGTGGTATAGGACTCTCGAACCATTAGGGCATTTCATCAACCTCCTCTTGAGGTTCAGGTATAGGTTGTTCCGCCTCAGGTGACGGGACATCAGTATTCTGAGCGACTCTTCTTCTTCCCCATCTAGGTCTAGGCCCTAGATAGGGTCCACATCTCTTTGGTGCCATTTAGCTACCACAATAGAAAAATTGCGGTTACAATTCATTCAAAGCTCAACCTCTAGAAAATGTGCACTTAATAACACAAGAAACCGTCATGATAAATTCTCTACTTAACAACTCAGCTCTTGATTTCGCAATTCAAATTCGTGAGACTGTCTGGTCGCGAGCGACACGTGATTGATGGGCGCGTCACAGAGGATACAATTCTCTAACCTAAGTGTCTACAGGACCTATGTCCTGGTGCTTTGATACCAAATTTGTCACGACCCAAAAATTTTACCTCAAGTCGTGACTCATTAAGACCATGACGTGTAGTATGTATACAAGAAATTCAAAGGAAAACATCATTTCAAATATCAATCATTTATTTTGTAAAAAGAGCATTTCAATACAAAAGAGAACGTGGGTGACTAGTTTTAGACAAAGAGAGAAAACATGAAGGACAAATGTACTAATCGGTAAAACCGGACTGTTGCCCCGGGACATGCTTCCTCTGTGACATTCCACATCTTTCAACGTGCCCTCTCTTGACCCAACGCCTCACGTACCTAACAAAGAAAGATATAGCAAGAATGAGTATAAAATTAAACTGAGTAAGCCACCTACTTGTAGGCTCTTATCACATCCTAATTTTGACAAACTTCCACGGTCTTTTCTTTGACTCTAGAACATCTAGTTCAGGTCTTTGCTCCTTGAGGCTTCTTTGGTACTTCGCCCTTTCATTTATACCTTAAGAGTTCCCTTATGCCAACCTGTGTTTGACTGGTACTCTGCAAGTAGCTACCTCGGCATGGCTATGAGACTACCTGGTGTCATATCTAGGAAGTGAGCTGCAACCCCCTAGTCCCATGATAATCTCCCATTGTTCGGGGAAGGCTACCTCCCCCATTCCCATCTAGCTAAATGGTTCGTTTTAACGTGTGTCTCCCGTTTCCCATGCTAAAACGGCTTTAGAGCAGACGAGTCCTGATCAAGAACCCCCTAGTCTCCCACGAAGCATTAACATCAATCGCACACAGTTAACCTAAGGGTACTCTAGAGGTAGTTCGATTACCATGGTAGTTTCTTATACTCCTAGGGGAAAGGTTAGGTCTATACTTAGTGTCTTGTTACTCTAACCACAAATCCCTGGACTTAATCATAAATGTGGGTCATGAAAATTAAGTGAGTGTGCACACAACTATCATCCAATATCATCATACATATTTCATGCAAAGTAAACATACATGCTCAACGGGGCAATAACATCCATCAACTCCCGGAACGCAGAGTTCACAAGTTCCCATCCTCCTTTCAGCATGAAATAAACATATACATATAAAGCGGAAGTTAAAACATAATTGCAACACTCAGACGATTCTCATAATACTTCTCATAAAACATCCATAATCTTAACAAACAAATTACTTGCAATCAAACATGGAAAACTAGTACCTAAGGTAATTAAACTAGCATGCATGCTTATCCAAGCGACTCCTACAAGTATTTCTTCCTAAAGATCCGTGTGGTGACATACTTGGATGATGTGTGCCCTTACGTAGCGTTTCCACGCAATTAGCGTATCAAAAGGTACTGCTTTTTCCTCAATAGGATCCTATTTCATATAAAATAGAGTTAGGATTGGATTCGGGAGGAAAATAGGAAAAAAGGAATCAAACGGGACGAAAATGGGCTTCCACGCGCTTCCACGCATCGGGACAAACTCACTCGTAGGTTCCACATGCGAGTGTCACGCGCGCACATTTTTTTTGCAACTGCTGGTAGTTGGTTTGGTTCGAGTGGACCGTGGGTCGCCGCGGTTCGTTTCATCGCGCGGGTACTGTGTCAGCCGAGGAACGCAGGTCAAGTTGCGTGGCCGCGGACGCGTGTCGCTGGAAGGCTGGAGTCGGGTCTCCCCAGGCGGCATTCGACGCGTGTCAAGTGGTTATTGGCTCACGCGGACCTCTTGCCAGTTGACACGTGGCATGGCGTCGCCTTCTCTCTCCTCCTAGCAGAAAAACGAGGTTTCTGATTAGTTTTCCGACGTTCTTCTCATTTTTCTATCTCTCGATTCTTAATCCAAACCATAATGACTTCTTCAACAAAGTTTTAGATCATACTACAACCTACATGCCAATATTTTTTTCTTGATTTTTACTTAATCATACGACGAGTTATGAGCGTTGGAAAGAGGTCTAATAACATCCTTACCGTTCTTGGAAAGATTCTCATATCTCAACATTTCGTCCGATTTCCTCACAAAATCAGAGGCGGATGTTCCCTAGATGAAGATAGTAAACTTTAACACTCTATTCCCAAACAAAGATCTCAGATCTAGAGAGTAACATTCAAGATCTTACATTGCGGATTTCTCTCGGATCTTGACGGAAGATGGAACCTCAACAACACGAGTCTTTCTTCTCTCTTGAAGAAGCTCCAGAGTGTAAGTCTCGGTAGAGGATGAATTTCGTTGGTGATTCTCCGATGAGGACTCCGTCGATTTACTTTTTCCTCTCAAGTTTTCTCTCAACTTTCTCTCTCGCACTTTTCTCTTTTGCGGGTAATTTGTGGAGAATCCTCAAGACCCCTATAATGGGCTGGGAGCAAAATGCCCCTTTTACTCCTCTGACTTTGACCATTTTTTAATTTTTTTTAGCGTTACACCCAATGATTTTTCTTGTATTCATTGCATCTAGGTCTCTCAACTTCTCTAGTCTCATATCGGCCTAGTTGTTGACCACGCCTAGGATCCCTGGGATATCTATCAGGACATCATTGTGATCGCGTAGAAGGTTGGTCGTAAGGGCCAATCTAGTCATAACGTCATTTTTGTCCCACAACGATGGCCGGTGGAGGGGGTTCTCGAGGTACTTCATCTCCTTTTATGGCCTTAGTTTCTCTCAAGGCGGTAACATAAGTAGTAGGCGCTATCGCCTCGAGTGTATGACAAATCTTTTTGTCCTGACTTAGGACGAACCTCTGTGCTAATTTTTATTCAGTGTCAACCAACTCTAAAGCGATTATGTCCTCTTTGAATCAATTGTACGAACTCATACTGTTTGTGGAGCAAAACATCTTTCAAGTAATATTCTTTTCAAAAAACATTCTTGAAGTCCAACCACGAGATTACACCTACCTTAGAACTAAAAATCTCGCAGGAGTTGACTGAGGGTGTGAGAATGGCGCTTAAGAAGCATCGTGGGGGCAGTTACTTCCTGTGAAAGCAACGCCTCGCTTGAAATTGCGAGATTTATGGTGAGGTTCAATATTTTTTTTTTTTCAAACTATCTTTACAAAAATAATAAGAGGAAAGAGAGAAGGGGAAAAGAAAAAATAAGGAAAAAAAATGAAAATCGGGAGAATCCACTTTCGCTTCATATATTTTTGTTTCTAATTTAATGTGATGTGAAGAACATGAAAATTATAGGAAGAAAGACAGAGAAGGGAAAAAAAAAATATAAGGAAAAAAAAAAAAAAAAAAAAAAGAGCGGAGGCAACAACTACCATGGATGGGAGGAGGTTAAAAGAAGAGGGAGAAAGAGGAGATTAAAAAAATATCATTATTAAAAAATAAATTAAAAATTTTAATAAAACAAGTTTTTTTGTAGTAACAAAAACAATAATAATAAAAAATAAAATAATGATAGAATAGACCAAAGTTCTACCAAATTCAAATATAATATAAAAGTCAAAATACCACCCACCTAAATTTTAGGGACGAAAAGTATAATCTTTTCCTAATTTTTTAAAAATTATTTATTCAATATAAAATAATTAATAGTTATTATTTTCATTAAATTTTAATTAGTTATTAATAAATTAGCATAAAAGCACTTTAATTATCTTATATTAATATTTTCATTAACTGAAACTTATCTAGTTATTTCTCACTAATTAAACTTAATTAGTTAATATTAAGTATTACAATTAATTAGTAGCTTAAAAGTACCATTTCTCTCACTATAATTAATGGATTAATTAAATAATGCAATAATATCTTAATAGTAATTTTAATTCATAATTGATATTTAATAGTTTCTTAATGTTAATTTATTTTTCTCGCATCAAGTTAGTCCAATAAATAACTAGATATACGCCCAATAAACTCAAATACATCCTCAAATTTGTTAGATAAGTAAGTTTTCCATTCATATGTAATAGGTTTATGATCTTTAAAATGTATCTAATAAAATTTTAAAATTATAAATTTTGTGTCCAAAAATCTTTTAATCTTCACCTCTTATATGACAAAGTTCTCATTTTTGTCCCAATAGATGTAAATCCATTTTTTTTTAATGTAATAGATAGATTAGTTAATTTTTAAAAATGTTAAATGTGGAAAATAAATATTAAAATTTTATTAACCTGACTTTGCACGCATTTAAAATTTTCATTTTTAATTTTTAAAATATTTAATTCGTATGTGACAAGTTTTCATCTTTCATTTTTAGATTAGTTAATTTTTAAAAAAGTTAAATGTGGAAAATAAAGATTAAAATTTTATTAACTTGACTTTGCACACATTTAAAATTTTCATCTTTAATTTTTAAAATTTTTAATTTGTATGTGACGGGTTTTCATCTTTAATTTTAAGATTAGTTAATTTTTAAAAATTTTAAATCTATTTTTTTTTTGTTCAACGGTGTATTAGACGTTAAAAAAATAAAATAAGATATTATTGAAAAAACTTATAATGGAGGTTAGAATTTTTTTTTTTTTTTTTTGGCATTTTTGGCTCTTTAGTTTATTAATTTAGAGAGTATGTCATTAAAAGTTAATTATAAAAATTAAATTAAGTTCCATTACAAAATTCAGTTCCACAATCGGTTTGTTGGATTTTTTTTTAAATGTAATTTGATACCTCACAAAGTTTTAAATTATCAATAAATACTAAATTAATTAACAATAAAGGAGTCTCAAATGAATTAAAAATCAATTAATTCTAGTTTATTTTTTCAAGATTGAGGAGGAGTTAATATTGATCCAAAGTTTACCGATAAAAAATGAATTTTCTTTTTTAGCAACATACCGATACTTTTTAGGGGATCTAGTTATGGTTGAAAAAACATGAATCTCCACAATTCTATAATAGTATGATATTCCTCCCCTCAAACAATGTACACCATAGAGCCTCCTTTGAGGCCTATGGAACCTTTGAACAACCTTCCCTCAATTGAGGCTCGACTTCTTTCTTTGAAACCCTCGAACAAAATATCACTTAAGTCACTTTTGAGTACACCTTCGAAACTCACAACTTCTTTGCTCGACATTTAGGATTCTATTGACATGACTTCCATGTTAGAAACCACGAATCTCTACAATGGTATGATATTGTTCACTTTGAGCATATGTTCTCAGGGTTTTGCTTTTGATTTTCTCAAAATACCTCGTACTAATAGAGATAATATTTCTTATTTATAAACCCATGATCTTCCTCTTAATTAATCAATAATTAATCAATGTGAGATTTCCGACCGACAATTCTATGGTATTTTATTTAGTGGGTTAGGTTCAAATATTGAACATATTTTAAAGCAATGTTTTGGATTAGATTTCACAAGAATAAAATTTGTATAGTTTGGATGAAAGGGATTTGAAGGATTATGAAAGTTGGATGTGCGTCTATATATAGACGTGTTTTTCTTTGCTGGAAAAGCAAGAAGCTTTGGGTGACAAAATGGGAGAAAACAGAGAATTGCTGGAGGCTGAAGCCCATGTCTGGAATCATACTTTCAATTATATCAACTCCATGTCTCTAAGATGCGTTGTCCAATTAGGCATACCAGACATCATCCACAGCCATGGCCGACCCATGAGTCTTTCTAGCTTAGTGGAAGCACTCCATATTCAACCCTCCAAAGCTCAATGCCTTGGCCGTCTAATGCGTCTCCTCGTTCATTCTGGCTTCTTTGCTGAAACTCATTCTGGCTTCTTCTCTCTCACCACACCCTCTCGCCTTCTCCTCCGCCAAAACCATAACGCATTTGACACCACGCCCTTGTTGCTTCTACTTACCAGTCCAGTCTTCATGGCTCCGTGGGAAACTATGAGCAACTGGCTATGTAGTGATGATAAAGACCATAATTCCACTGCCTTCGAAATGGCAAACGGGAATACAATATGGGATTATATGCACAACAACCTTCTGGTTTTGGCAATCTATTCCATCAAACGCTGATCCATGATTCTCAATTAATTGGGAAAGTGGTGACGAGCGAATGCCGAGGGATGTTTGAAGGGTTGACGTCGTTGGTGGATGTTGGCGGAGGTGCAGGCGCTATGGCTAAGGCTATTGTGGAGGCATTCCCACACATCTCTTGCATTGTGTTTGATCTCCCACAAGTTGTTGCTAGCCAAGAGCCTCAACAAGCCAAAAAAAACCTCAACTTCATTGGAGGGGATATGTTTGAAAAAATTCCACAAGCAAATGCACTCCTGTTGAAGGTAAATATATTTCTAAATGGTGAGTAAGAATCGTTTCCATAAAAAGTTTTAATCGATTTTATATCCGATGCATCTTTAAATTGATTTCAAACATGTCCTATTATTTCATGGACCGATTTGAAGTTTTTTAAGATTTAAGAATTTATTAGATACAAAATTGAAAGATTTCAATGACTCAACATCAATGAAAGTTTAAGGTAGAAACTAACCTAACATAAGTAAACCACTCATTCCTTTTTGGTTTTGGTTAATAGTCAGTTCTACATGACTGGAGTGATGAAGAGAGCATTCAAATATTGAAGAATTGTAAGGCTGCAATTCCAAGTAGAGCTGAGGGGGGGAAGGTAATAATTATAGAGATGGTATTCGAAGAACAGAGAGACAAGGAGTCGGTAGAAACTCAACTCTGTTGCGACGTGTACATGATGACCACTTTCACTGGCAGAGAACGGAATGAGAGAGAATGGAAGAGTCTTTTCCTAGCAGCTGGTTTTAGTGATTACAACATAATTCCTGTGCTGGGTTTAAGGTCTATCATTGAAGTGTACTAATCCCTTTCCATCCAGCTCTCATCCCTTACAATATCCCATCGCCTTCCAAATCCTATAAATATGCTCAGACCCCCTGTTTACCTATAATATATTGTGAAATAATTGTACTCAAAACATGAAATAATCATATGGTACAAATCTGTTGTAACAAAATTATTTTTAACTATGCTATTTGGAGATGTTACATATTATATGTTAGAACATGGGGAAAATTACAGAAAAGAAGAGATTGCACAGAACATATAATTCCAAAATCAGGACTGCCTGAAGTAATCGTAAAAGAAGAGATTGCATAAGATCATGCTAAAGAGAATTCTTCAACTCGTTCTTAATTTGATTAAATTCAGATCCCAAAACAGTACATCTCTAAATATCCAAAGAGGTCTTTTGAATCCCCATTTAACACAACTTCCTACCCACAACGTTCGAGTCCTTTACGAATATCATCAATTCGGTAAGATAACTCACCTATTTCCTATTTCCTATTTCCTATTCCTATTCCATTTTCAATCTGTATCCTTAAATCACCTGGCAAGATGATGCCTGATTAGACCATGCTCTTCATCCAGCACAAACTTAGCATTTGAAAAATGAGAGCTGGTGAAGAAGGGTTTCAGATCATAAATTTCGTGTTCCTGTGCCTGCATCGGTATCATATATGTAAGTCCCGTATTTATCTACCTTATATATAGGAAAGTAACACGATATCATTACCTTGCTTTGTAGGTCTTCCAATTTCACATTAATGTGGGTAAGCTCCGATGTAGATCCGCGAACAATTTCCTCAAAGTGAAGTGCATTCTTCACAAGCTCTCGGAGAAGATATAGGAGCAGCTCATTGTAATCCTTCTTGAAAGTCATGTACTTTCTGAAGCTCTGCAAGATACCAAAGCTTCCACAATTTAACATATCAAAACGAAATCTGGTATAGCATGGTTGATGGTTCAATTATGGACATAGGAAGGGCATGGGAATTTTGGGTTTATCCTTTGACCTGGTCATCTTGGCAGAATAGAAGCAGTGAGAATAACAAAAGGTCATTTTTGTTCCATTAGTATTATCCGAACTTTCATCAAACATATTTGCAGCCACATCGCACATCTTAAGATTTGAGATACTAAAACTAGTTAGTCTAACAAATATACAACATTAAGAATTACACAAAGTTGTCTTTATCAGTAAATTATAGAAAATGGTACGAATATTAGCATTAGTAACACTTAAGGTCATCAAATTCTGATGGAAACCCCATGGCAACTACAGGGCCTTGATCATTTAATCGAGAATAATAAAGAAATTATATTGGATTTCTTTTAGAGTATAATTCGAAGATCCAGAATTTCAGCTTCATGATTCAAGCATATCCTTGTGTATTAATATAAATCGAGGAAAGCAATGGTTAATTCTTGTACCCAATATTGAATAGCGATATCAGCATTTATATGACATGCGGAGAGAAAGAGAGAGAGAGAGCAGTGATATCCTTTTATACCTTTTGCAGAGCTTTCTGCACTCCAAATTTTTGGGTTGAAATGAAAGAATCCAGTAACACACGAATTGCCATATCAACATCTTCTTGTGTGACGTGCTGTCTAAGGTGCATTCTTGCATGTGCTTCAGACATGCGTATCATTGACTCTATGTGCCTAACTGCAATAGGAACTCCTTGCCCATGCTAGTCACATGGCAAATGATAGTTAATATGCGATGTTTCCATCTACAAAGTTAAGTGCGCTTAAAAAAAAAATACTATCAATAATAATAATAATAAAAATAAGGAGGTAAAGTAAAGCCTTACAGAAGATTCCCTTCGTAATTCTGCATAGACGTGTGTTAACTTATCCATATCAGCATCATGCAACCTTGGAAAAACATTCAACTTAGAATAAGTTATGTACTTCCTCAGCAGATCTTGGGGGAGCACCTGGAGGATCAGTATTTAGAAATATTAGAGCAGAAAGTCCACAGATAACCTACTAAGAGGATGATAAGTATAAGTGTATGACCTCAGAATCCAGTGGCCCTGCAGAGTCTTGACTGTCCTCCTGAGATTCATTTATAGACTTGTCATCAATATTGCCGCCCTTTGGTTGTGACTTGAAATGACTATCAACCACAAACTTAGCAAGCATCTCGTCTGTTACAGAGTCCACCACATCCTGCAAATTATCAAAATCCTTTTCGGTTACAATCAACTTCTACAATTTGAAGAAAGAAGGATGCAGTCTCCTGAAATTTACCTTAACAACGCAGAGGATGTCAAATCGAGAAATAATAGGATCGGTCAGCTCTACATTTTGCGTGAATGTTTTTGAGGAGTCGTACCTATAAAAATGCTAGTTGATTAAAATATGCAGTAGTTTTAAAATTACTAGATGTGAAGGATGGGTGAAAAATAAGTTATCATTTTTTATCCTATTTGGTGAGGGAAGAGTGTGCTTGGACAAAAACAATAAAAACATGATCATCCCAGAATTGATCAAATTTATGACTTACAACCATTTATTGTTCATCAATTGGTACTGTTTGATTTCTTTCCTCGCATGCTTACAAGTCAAACACAAAGTACTTGTCATACCTTCCTCCAATGGGATTGGCAGCAGCAATGACAGAACATCTGGCTTGAAGAGAAGTGACTATTCCAGCTTTTGATATGCTAATGCTTTGTTGCTCCATTGCTTCATGGATACTTACCCTAATCACAGATGAGAACTTTAATTCCAGCACACCAAAAATTTAAGACTTTCTAGACTCGGCAGGAAAATAGATAGAATTGCAAAATTCAGAATGTTGAATCGATGGTTGTTTTCTCTACCTATCCTGATCATTCATTTTGTCAAACTCATCAATAAGACAGATTCCTCTATCGGCTAATACAAGGGCACCTCCTTCAAGGGTCCACTCCCTTGTAACAGGGTCCTTGTGCACTGCTGCTGTTAGACCTACGGCTGAAGCTCCTTTCCCTGTGGTGTACACTGCTCTATGCCCAGTTTTCTCAACATACCTGGAAAGAATAATATACAACTTCATGTTCCACCAGCTGTAGACCCGTATGTCACTTAGGAAGTTTATCCCCAAACTGATAAATGTAGCTCTTACTTGAGAAATTGAGATTTTGCAGTGCCAGGATCACCTAATAGAAGTACATTGATATCGCCTCGTAACCGGTGTTTCCCTTCAACATTTTTTTCTTGACCTCCAAACATTGCAAGAGCAATTGCTGTTTTTATGTCCTCGTGACCATAGATTGATGGTGCAATGGACTTGATTATCTGTTATTAGTTCAAACCAAATCAAAACGCTTAATCCAAACACGCAAGGAACGTACTCATTAATTTCTTAATATAACTAACCCTTTCTCCAATTCTAGGGTCTTTAGACAACTTCTCAATCTCATCTTTGTCTTCCTGGGTAAGCTTGTAAGCAGAAAAGAGGTCTTGCTTCTTGGTAATGTAATTTGCTTCAACAACAGTGGAAAATACAGGAAAACCGTTCTTTGTATTCAATGATAAGTCAAAATTGTTTGTATAAATGCCTGTGACTTCCTGAAATCAATCAGGTCATATGTCAAAAAGTTTGCAAGTGTTACAAAAAGAAAAATTTGACAAAAGTACATCAAGGGCAGGGAACATACAATTTCTTCCCCAGGACGAGCACAATCAATTAGATCATTCAATAGTATCACTTCCTTGTACCTAGGAAGTCGCCCAGCTGGCACAATTCCTGGACTTTCTTGGAGGGTTAGCTTTTGGTAATTCCTATATATAGTCTGCAGCATAACAGTCAACAATGTGTGAAATTTGATTAACATTCACCGAGATTTTATTTCACTACAGAGAAATGCTAAACAAAAATACATGACAAGAAACCATCTCACCCATTTTGCACTAAGGGAACAGCCGAAACAAATAAATGAAACAAGCCCTTAAATGAGATTTGTAGGTACAGAATTTCAACCGTGGTTGCTCCACCCAAAAAAATAAATAAATAAATAAAGATAAAGAAGGAAATTAAAACTAAGAATTCACCTGCTCGACATTTACTGTGAATGGCCCTTTCGACTGGCATTCAGGACAAGAGCCAACCTTGACCTCTGAATAAGAATTCTGAAAAAATGGTCCCAATATTGTGCCACATTTACCACAATCATACTTCACCTGCTGCAACTGGGGGAAGACACCAGAGCGTCGGGTTACTACGCCCCCAATTCGAATCATGGTATTTAAATGAATTTGCCTACAAAGTGCAACGGGACACAATTGAAAATGGAATGACTAGGAAAATAATAAAAGAAAACATATATCTGAAAAGGCCCTGCACCATGAATCTACAAGGATACCTAATATTTCGAATCTGATCATAGACTGGTAAATTATTGATGCGAACATAGATCTTTTGGTGGATATTTTTGTAATTTGGATGTATGTCAAAGACAACCTTCTTTGCAACATCTTCCATAACTTCTAAGACGGGCTGGGGTGCATCAGCCAACCAGATTGCAATATTCGGATGGACAAAGATAAACTGTTTGTAATCAATCTCCAAACTGCACCTATTGGCTGCAATCAAACATTAAAGCAACCAGTCAGAAAAATAAGAGAAGCATGAACATGACTCTAACAGGTTATCTTAGAAAACAATATTCGTTTTATCATTTTACAAAATAAACTAAATGTTAACAATCCACTGCAAGTACAGTGAAGCAGATGCTCACCTAACACCATCTCATTTATCAGTCGCATGTACTCAAGCTCACCATTTCCACTCTTTGGATTCACATATGTTTCCAAGAATTTTTTGAACTTTTTCCCTATAAAGCGCCGAACCGCATCCATGGTAACATGTTCTCTAAGTGGCCCTTGAACACGATACATCTCATTCTCATTTTCATCATCGTCTTCATCCTAAATTAGAGGGAAATTGTTAGTTACAAATATGGCTAACAATAATTAGGTGCAAAATCCTAATATGAGGAAAATAAAGATGTGACAGCCTTAAATACCTCATATTGGTCATCAACAGAATGATCTGTAATGGGCACGTCGTCTCGTGAAGTTTCCCTTTGTGATCTACCAGGAGAACTCTGCATACCATCAATGTCATCATAGCTTCTTGCAGCAGCTGGAGGCCGAAAATCAGCTCTTGCTCTTTTTGAAGGCCTGTAATTGTCATCCTCCGAGTCTGAAACAAAACATACAAACTAGTTAAATTTCAAGAGTTAAAATCTGCCAGTCTCCAAAAAAATAAATCAAAAGGGAAACAACTAATAACTTCCAGCTGCTAAGAGTAGTAAAGCAACATCAAGGAAACGTCTCTAGCTTTCAGTTCCTTTAGGAGGTTAGACCCCAAGGTATCTTCAACTAATTTTAAAAACCATATAATAAAACATATTCGGCGTATACCAACAGGAATTTTTGTATTGGTTAGAGCAGATGACTATGTTCTGGATGACAAGTCAGAATGGCTTGAAACCAGAACAGAATGCTTCACTATTCTTTTTGTTGCGAAAGTTTTCAGTCAATCTTCTATGGTTGTATACTTGGAAACTTGTGCCTGAAAATAACTTCAATACAAATTGAAACTAAAGATTTTCAAGATATTGAAACTCATCAGTTAGAGTGAGTTCACTTCAATTAGTTCCTACATATCTCAAGCTTTTGTTAGGGAAAAGTAAAGCTGAAGAATCAATATGGTGCATAATTCATATTCTCAAGCATGATCAATCCTAAAATTAAAATTAGAATAGTAATACATTAAAGAAAACACGAACGAAAGGTAAGAGAAAAGAATGGAAGCACGAATAGCTCAGTAATGTATTGACAACTTGCTGAGCGAGTGAACACGCTGAAATCGAGGGAAAAGGTTACAATTTGCTGTTCAGATAGAATATAATAGGCAAAAAAATTACCTTGATCATGTAATAGCTCAGGAAGCTTCCGACGGGTGAACTGAGCATCGCGAGTGTCCAGTTCTATCTCGGCAGCTCGCCTGTCCTCCATAATCTGATCCAAATCTCTCTCGTCCTCTAATGAATCGTCAAGGTCCAAGGACTCGTACTGGTCATGCTCGTCCATCCTCCGATAATCGCTACAAGATTAAGAAGAAAATTCATAAGATCGGTACTACATTAGGCGAGAGATTTCGAGATTTTTTTTTATTAAAAAAACAAACAAGAAAACAAAACGGGATTTGATTTCGAGAACCGACTCCAAGAAATTGTCGTGGTAGAGATCCTCTCCTTCCTCCTCTTCATCGGGGTCAGGCTCGTCGGGAAGGACATGAGGATCAACAGCGGCTTCGTCCTCATCGGGGTAGATATCGGAAGTTTGGCTGAGATGAGGGAGCTGGTCCGTTTCGAAACCGGCGGAGGTGGTGGGAGAATCAGGCGTGGAAGGCGGATTGCCGGAGTTGCCATCGGGAGTTGGCCCAGCCATTTCTTAGCGACAGGGAGCGGGAGAAGGAGAGAATGGGAGTGTGAATGGACGAAATGAACTTCACTGACCTAAACGCACTTCAGTCATCGATGAGGTTGTTTTGGCGGGAAGTTTTGGCGGGAAATGAGGTGGCTCCCTTCCCCTCCACGTCTGCTTTATTAGGCACCTTTCACATTCATTTCAAGATGTTTGAAGTGGTTATGCATCATATGTGGAAATTTTTATTTGTTTTTAATGTCAGATAAAATCGGTTAATAAATCAATTGAAAAAAAAATTCAGTTTTTTTTTTTTCAATTAAGTTGATTCTCATCATTTTTCTTTTTAATCTTCTAAGAATTCCAATTATTTAATTACCACTCGGCTATATTTACTAAGTGTGCCAATTTGTTCACTCAAAATTTCAATGAAAAAAATTTAATTCATGTCATGGAAATTGGTTCTACTCTTTAATATTTATCTTTTTTTTTTTTTTTTTCTTGCATATACACTTTACTCGATATGATATGAAGCAAGACATTTCAATCCTACAATATGAACTTCAAGAAAGATGAATTTCATTTATTCTCAGATGGTCATAAATTTTGAGTAGATATGATGTTTTATCGATGTATTTTAAGACTTTATATACTTGAATGATACATTTACATAGTGGCTAATAATGGTCGTGAAATAGGAATGTTGTCATTCTTGAAATATCTCATGGAAAGTTAAAGATTTCAATTTGAGGCTATATAGAGTCATGTATGTTATATTTGTGAAGTAAATTTGGAAAATGTAGTAAGCATACCATTTGTGCTTTCCTTAGTTAAAAGCTAAATTTTTTTTTATTATTCTATGTAATTTAGGTGGTATGTTTAAAATCATTCAAGCTTGATATAATTAATCTTTATCTATGGAGTGATTCGAATCTAAAAAAAATGTTATTGTCTTGAGATATTTGATCTACAAGATAATTTGAGCTTTATTTTCTCTTGGGATGATTTATGTTTTGAGGTTCTTGGATATATTTAATTCTAAATATCTTATTCTTCAATAAGATTGTTAGATCAAATTCCCAAAAGTTGTAACCATTTGGAATGAAATCAAATTGATTTAGGGTTTGAACATTTGTGAACTAGGAGTTTGCATATTATTGCGCTTGTGAGTATAAGAGTTCTTAAATTCAACTTGCTAGGGTTTCCATGAAGGTTGATGTACTTATTTTCAAGAAAACTTGGTTTGTTGATTTTATTTGATCGCCCCTTGGCTTAGCTATCTTCATTAGGTTGGGGCATGAGTGACACTACCATGTTCAGCTAAGCCTAGTTGATGATCCCAGAATTAGAGTGGAGCCTCAACGGTATGATATCGGAGCAAAGGGGGAAGTGGAGGTTATGGTAACACTATTCATACTACTCAATCGTGGTGAGCTACCTCGGTTTTCCATGATTACCGCGGTATCCTATTAGGTTTTCTAGGGAGAATCTTGATGGCTTAGACATGGATTCACACATCTCTAGGATTCTCGCGCAAGAGCTCTCAAACTTGACATGGTCTGGATACTAGGGTATGGGCCCACTGGCAACCCTTATGCGACCCTAATTGCACGGAGGTATCCTACTCTAGGTCTTTATCTAGGCCAATTAGTCTCTAGCGCCCTAGACTAGGTTCGTTATTCCTCCTTATTCTCAACAAGTAAGAAAATACAGGCAATCACACACTGGAGTTAACATGCAACAATTCATACAATATTAACATGCATGCTCGATAGGGAGATAACGTTCATCTTCGCCTGGAGCACAGATTTCACAAAATTCACTTCCTCTTTTCATGTACATACAATAACATAATATTTTCTCATTTTAATCTCTTTCCATAACTTGTAATCTAATCCACTTGGTTCGACTGGTTTAATAGCATGCATGCTTATCCAAGCGTATCCTACAAGTATTGCTCGTGGAAAAATCCAAATGGTTATGTACATGGTTGACGCGTGCCTTTCCAAGCTCGAACTTCTTACCGGAGAAGGTAGTAAAAATTATGAAATTTCCTTGGTGGGTTCTAATTCACACAAGAACAGAGTTAGTAGTGAAATCAAAGTGAAAAACTAGCAAACGGAGGCCAAACAAAGGAAATTGGAGGACTAGGAATCACGGATCTCCTCAATGGTATGATATTGTCCACTTTGAACATAAGCTCTCATGACTTTGCTTTTGGGATTCCCCAAAAGGCTTCGTACCAATGGAAATGTATTCTTTTACTTATAAACTCATGATCATTCTGTGGGACTCACTTCCAACAATTCTCAATAATCCTCCCCTCGAACAAAGTACACTATAAGCCTCCCTTGAAACTTATGGAGCTCTCAAACAGCCTCCCCTTAATCGAGGCTCAACTCCTTTCTCTGGAGCCCTCGAACAAATTACTCCCTTTCTTTGACACTTTAGTCACTTTTGACTACACCTTTGAAGCTCACAATTCTTTGTTCGATATTTGAGGATTCTGTTGTCATGGCTAAGTTTAGGGTATGGCTCTAAGACCATGTTAGAAATCACGGATCTCCACAATGGTATGATATTATCCACTTTGAGCATAAGTTCTCATGACTTTGCTTTTGGGCTTCCCCAAAAGACTTCATACCAATGGAGATGTATTCCTTTACTTATAAACTTGTGATCATTTTGTGGGGCTCGCTTCCAACAATTCTCAACACACAATATCTAACACTCAATGAGTGTGAATAAATCTAAAATTATTATTACTCAAAGAACACAATACAGAAAAAACTGAAATATGAAGTGTTGTATTGTAGCTGTATTTTACTAACAGTAAGACTTCTATTTAAACTGAAATAACTCCTATAAAGACTCAATTAATTTGTACAGAACTACTTAACGTGCAACTAATTTATTTGTAGAAATAAAGCTAATAGACTCCTAATAAAAATTAATAACTTGGCTAATTCAAACTACCAATAAGTTGCACTAAATTTTGATAGCCTCCCTTAGTGCAAGCTTATTTCTCAATAACTCCGAGAGCTTTACGAAAACTTCAAACTTCACTTTGACAAATGTCTTAGTAAATATGTCTACAACTTGCTCATTAGTATGTATTTTCTGCAATTCAACATCCTATGAAAACACTTTCTCTTGAACAAAATGATAATGAGTTTCAATATGTTTCGAGCATGAAACACCAGATTTCCTGCAAGTTTTATTGCACTTTCATTACCACAATTAATTGAATTGGCTAATTGTGAGTAGTCACCATTTCTTGAATAAGCCTCCTGAGTCACAAACATTCTTGAGTAGCTATTGTAGCAACTACATATTTTGCTTCACAACTGGACAAAGCAACAGTGCTTTGCTTTTTACTACATGATGAAATTGCAACAGAGCCTGCTGTAAAACAAAAACTTGTTGTGGAGCATATGTCGTTCACGTCACCAGCCCAATCAGCATCCACACAAACCACTCAAGAAAAAAGACTTTGATTTCTCATACATTAATCCATAATTTAAAGTCCCTTTATTAACAAAGAATCCTTTTTGCTACAATTAAATGAATCTCATGTGGCTGATCCATAAATTGAGACACAACTCCTACTGAAAAAATATTGTCGCCTCTTGATAGTTAAATAGAATAAACTACCAACAAGTTGACGAAAGAATGTAGCATCTTCTAATGATTTTCTATATGAAACCGCTGTAATAAACTTGCTGCATATCCTTTTTTAGAGAGAAAATAACCATCATAATTCTTAATTTCCAAACCCAGAAAACAATCAGCTTCATCCAATCTTTTCATTTCAAAACGACCAGACAAGGTATCTTGGAGACTAATGAATCCAATCTTTTCATTTCAAAACGACCAGACAAGGTATCTTGGAGACTAATGATTTCAACAATATCATCACCAATAATAATCATGTCATCAACATAAAGTAAGAGCAGGGTGCATACAGTTGCTGTTTGCTTAACAAATAAGCTCGGATCAACACATGAATGTTAGGAATCACGACTCTCCACAATGGTATGATATTGTCCACTTTGAGCATAAGCTCTCATGGCTTTGCTTTGGGCTTCCCCAAAAGGCCTCATACCAATGGAGATAGTATTCCCCACTTATAAACCCATGATCTTCCACTAAATTAACCAATGTGGGACACTCCCAATCCCAATAATCCTCAACACCTCCCCTCGAACAAAGCACACTATAAGCCTCCCCTAAGGCTTATGGAGCTCTCGAATAGCCTCTCCTTAATTGAGGCTCGACTCCTTTCTCTGGAGCCCTCGAACAAAGTACACCATTTGTTCGACATGTTAGTCACTTTTGACTACACCTTCGAGGCTCGCCATTCTTTGTTCGATATTTGAGGATTCTATTGGCATGGTTAGGTTTAGGGCATAGCTCTGATACCATGTTAGGAATCACGACTCTCCACAATGGTATGATATTGTCCACTTTGAGCATAAGCTCTCATGGCTTTGCTTTGGGCTTCCCCAAAAGGCCTCATACCAATGGAGATAGTATTCCCCACTTATAAACCCATGATCTTCCACTAAATTAACCAATGTGGGACACTCCCAATCCCAATAATCCTCAACAATGAAGACTTAAAACCACAAAAATTAAGATATTGAGCAATCTTACCAAACCAAGCACGAGAAGCTTGCTTGAGTCCGTACAATGTTTTCTTAAGTCTGCACACATAATCAGGATATTCTTTAGAGGTAATTCCTTGCGGCTACTCCATAAAAATATCGCGATCCAACTCTCCATAAAGGAAAGCATTTTTCACATCAGGTTGCCATAATTTTCAGCCTTTACTGGCAACTAAATTAGATGATTGTCCGTAATGTTACCATCCTTGCGACCGGACTAAAAGTCTCATCATAGTCTCGACCATATTGTTGAGAGAACCCACGAGCAACAAGACGAGCTTTGTGTCTATCAATTCTACCATCAACATTTTTCTTCAACTTTTAAACCCACTTACAAGTAATTAAATCGGCATCATGAGACTTTGGTACAAGCTCCCAATGTCATTTTTTTCAAGTGCTAGAATTTCTTCCATCATTGCATTTTCCCATTTTGAGATCCCTTTAGCTTCATTGTACAATTTCGGCTTATTTTCACTTGAATCTCCCATAAAAGAACAAAGACATGACAGAAAATTGATTAATGTCAACTACAAAATCAGACAAATGATCTAGTAACTTTTACTGTCTTTGAGGATTTTTCTTGTAGCAACTTCAATATTTGTAGTGGCTTTTGTATTTTCCCCCGCTTGAATGTCTGTCGCAATTGAAAATTTTTTTCTCCCTAATATAGAATCAATCATAAGGAAAGAGTGCAACAGTAGTTGTACTTTGCTGCCATTCGTATTGTATTTGTAACTTGAAATTTCATCAAACACCACATCACGAGATACAATAACCTTCTTTGTTTCCAAATCCATACATCTCCAACCCTTTCTATGAGTATCATAGCCAACAAAAATGCATTTCTTAGATTTTGGCTCAAGTTTAGTTCGATTATGTTCCAGTACATGAACATAACAAATAGACCCAAAATTACGAAAATATCTCACATTGGGTTTACGATGATAAATCAGCTCGAATAGTGATGATTCTGTCCCTGGCCATGGAGGCAACTGATTTACAACATGACAAGCTGTTTCAAAAGCTAATGCCCATAACTCTCTTTGAAGACTCCTCACATGCAGCCAAGACAAGCAAACTGATGTAAGATGAGCTAACTTGCGCTCAGCCACCCCATTTTGTTGCGGGGTTTCTGGACAAGTCAGTTGACGCTGAATCTCATACTCCTTACAATATTCCATAAAATCATTTGAAAGAAATTCCCCTCCATTATCAGAGCGCAAACACTTGATTTTCAATTTAAATTCTTTTTCTACAGCATGCTTAAACGGAATAAACTTTGAAAAAACTTCACTTTTGTGTTCTAAGAAGTATACCCAACTGAAACGAGAGTAATGATCCACAAACACCATCATAATGAAGGGTATAGCTTGTTGTTCGCGTTGGTTCCAAAAGATCAGAATGAATCAATTCCAATACTGTTGAAGCTCTACTCTTTGACCTTGGGAAAGAAAGACGATGAGACTTGCCATATTGACAGCCTGGACAAATATCATCATGCTGGATATCTTTAAAAACAGGGACACCATCAAGAAGTTGTTTTGTGGATATTTTCTGCAACAATTGAGAACCCACATGACCCAAACGAGCATGTCAAAGTGTTGAGCTTGCATTATGACCAACTTTCTTGATATATTCATCACTAGTTGATAAAACATACAAAGATTCTTTTCTTTTTCCACGAAACAGGATATCAGCAGCACCATGGTTCACATTAGAAAGAATTTGAACATCTTTAGGCAAAAAAAAAAAAAGAACATACCCTTCCTGAATCTGTTATTTGTGATACAAAAGCAAGATTTTTCTTCAAACTAGAAAAATGATAAATCTCCTTGAGTAGAACACTTCCATCATTCAAATCTCCTTCTTTCGTCAAAGGACGCATTGAATTATCAACTGTCATAATGACCTTCTTTTGACAATGTGGACGAACATCTGATAGAAAAGTTTCGTTTCCAGTTGCATAATGAGAACAACAAGAATCGACAATCCATTCTTCATTGTAATCTATAAAGGCATGAACATCTGCAGAGACATCGTCTTGATGTATAACTGAAGTCACATTTGTTGGCTGGTCAAGAACCTCAATAGTTAAACAGTGTTCCCAAAATGGGTTTGAAGAATTTTTACTTTCATGTACAACATTTGCTTTTGATTCCTGCATTTTGACTCGACTATTTGACTTAATATGACCTGGCTTTCCACAACGATCACCACCACTTTCACCCGACAATCTCGTTTAAGATGGTCAGGTTTTCCACACTTGTAACAAGCTTCAAATGGCTTCTTTGACGACTTCTCACTTCTGAATTGATTCTGAGTGTTTGATGAAGGCTTTGAATGAAAATTTTGTCTCCTTTGATCTTTGACATACAACACATCTTCTGGCTTTGGAGGAAATAAAAGGGCATAAAGTCTTTTCGTAATCCACGAATAAGATAACGACGTAATCGAGCATCGCTCACTGGCTCCTCAGCATATAATTTTGAAATTTCAAAACACACTTTTTCACTTTCAAGAAATATTCTTCAACAGAAAAATTACCTTGAGTTACCATAGCTAGTTCATTCTCTAGAAATTGCAACCGAGCTGTATTTTTCTTAGTGAACAGCTTTTGAAGTGTTTTCCACGCTTGCTTTGGTGACTTTAAATCACGAACATGATCAATATATTCCTTGCTAATCAAAGTTCGGAAGGTAAATAAAGATTTTCCACATTTGATATTCCATTTTCGGCGTAATTCAACATTCTGTGGAGTATCTACTGAAATTTATATGTCATCACCTTCAATTAAATCCCACAAATCTTGCCCCTGTAGATAAGCTTCCAAACATAACTTCCAATAATTATAAGTATTGCCAACAAGCTTTTCCATAGCTATACCCGTAGAAGCACTTCCACCATTCATCTTGTTAAGTAATAATATCAACCTCTTGGTTACCAACCTAGCTCTGATACCAACTTATACAATATCTAACACTTAAACGTGTGAAGAAATTTGAAATTATTATTACTCAAAAAAGACAAACACAGAGAAAACTGAAATATGAACTGTTGTATTGTAGCTGTATTTTACTAACAGTAAGACTTCTATTTAAACTGAAATAACTCCTATAAAGACTCGACTGATTTGCACAGAACTACTTAACGTGCAACTAATTTATTTGCAGAAATAAAGCTAACCGACTCCTAATAAAAATGAATAACTTGACTAATTCAAACTAGCAATAAGTTGCACTAAATTCTGACATCACGTGCGCTGCACACACCGACCACACGCTCAAGGGGTCACTACACGTGTTTTCATGTGTGCGTACCACACATGAAATTCTGATCGGCATCGAGTCGAGCAGTTCGTCGGATGCAGTTCGGATCGCGTGTGGGTCTTCACATTGGATGCACGTCTAGCGCGTGTCGACTGGTGGGCTTGATGCGTTTCTTCAGCCGAGTTCTGTCATGTGCCATCCACGGGCTCCACTGCTCCTCCGCACGTCGGGCAATGCATACCGGTAGTTTTCTCTCTCCTTGTGTGTTGCAATTTTTCAAAAAGTCAAGAATTTCCTGTTTCAATCCATTTTCTTCGGATCTTTATAACTTAACGCACACAACTCATATCGATTTGGTTTTTTCACCAAAGTCGTAGAGTTTTAGTCCACCTACCCCAATGTATTTTTCTTATAACTTTTACTTGAACTCAGAACAAAATAAGGACGTTCAAATTAGTGAAAAAAACTCACGTTTACTGTTCTTGACTTTTTCACCTGATCTCCTATTAGACTCCGATTTTCGTCTAAGTTTTCTTCAAGAAACCTTTATAGACCCTCTTTAGTTCATCTCTTCAAAGTTTAGAGCTTTAAACTCGAAAAACTCTTTGGATCTACATAAAACCAAATCGAAAGGCCATAACCATACCTTGATGTGTTCTCGGGTTTCTTGCCGAAACGAGTGATTCCGCCAATGACAGATTTGAGCGATTTTTGGCTTTGTCTTCCTTCTCCCTTCAAAACCCTAACCTCTTTTCTCTCTCTCTCTCTCTCTCTCATATTATGTTCAAACCCTTCAAACCCCTCAAGTAGGAGTAGGGGAAAAATGGTCATTTTGCCCCTAAGTTGACTTTGACCGTTTTTTTCCAACTATCTTGAGAATATCTCCCTTCTTCAATGAATTGAGTCTCGGTCTCCTCGGAGTACAATAAGATCTTATGATTTTCTTATTATATAAATATTTTTCTGAATCTTAGGAAGGAAAGCAACGGTCATTAGTACCTCCTAAGCTCGGGCATTACAATTCTCCCCTTCTTAGGAGCTTTCACCCTAAAAGTTGGTCCTCCCTAGAAGAGTTTACAGTAAGACCTCCTCATATCATCTTCATGTTCCTAGGTGGCTTCGTTGTCTTAGTGGTTTTCCATAGGACTTTGACTAAGGGAATCTCTCTTCTGCGCAATTTCCTTACATCACGTGCCATTATCTTGATGGGCTTCTCTTCGTAGGACAGATACTCCCAGAGGGGAAGTGTCTCATGATCAATGATACGAGTGGGATCCGGAGTGTACTTCATCAAGATCGAGACATGGAAGACATTGTGCATCGTAGCGAGGGTGGGTGGTAACACATCTTATGTCACGGGCCCTACCTTTTCTAGAATTTCAATGGGGCCCACAAAACTCGGGTTCAACTTGCCCTTCTTCCCAAACCTCAGCATCCCTCTCGTAAGGCCACTTTTAGGAAGACGTGATTACCCATGTTAGTGAAAGAATGAGTGATTGAATGGTCGATAAGAAAATTGAATTATGAAGAGCAACAATGCTCAATATATAGAGAGAATACAAAAAGACATTTAGAAAATCTACCTAAAAATCTGAAGAAAATCTGGTAACAAACCAGTAAACAAATCAAAAACTAAATTAAATCAAAGCTAAATCAACTCCTAACTAGAACGAGATTTAATTGAACTCCTAACTATAAGGAGATTTAATTAGATACTAACTGACAACAATCTAAACAAACACGTGATCTTTAACACTCCTCCTTGTTTAGATGCTGTGAACTCCAAGCTTTTTCCTAAATACCCATCTTACTCCAATTATCTTTCTGTTTAGAGGTCGATCAACCAACTCCCTGGTTTTATTTTTCTCGATCACCGAAAGCTCCTTCTCTGACAAGTGCATCATCAACTAAAGCATCTTGTCGTTCATCTTCAGACTCTTCTAACATGCTACCAAAGATTAAATTGTTTGGGGCATTAGAAATCTGATTCACCTTTGTCAGTTCTTCCCAATTCCATTGCTCATTTCCAGCAAAATGAACATCTCGGCTCACAATAACACGACTAATGTGTGGTTGAAAAACTCTATAAACTTTTGATATAATGTTATACGCCCACAAAGATGCCAGCTTTTGCCTTTTTGTCAAGCTTATCACGCTTGACCTTGTTGTATTTTGATAATCGGCCAGGGAAATTCTTTCTTTTCGGTGAGAGGAAATTGTCGACAGGAGATTGTTGGAAGAAAAATAAAATGCATAAAATAACAAGGAGAGAGAATGACTGAAATTTCGACTGCGCTTAAAATCAGGTTGTGAAATCTTCTGAACAGATTTCCTATTTAAATATAACCTATCCTAAAAATGGCTGGAGAGTGGCAACTGAATCTGTGCCACTTTCTACAAAATTGCCGCCTAAAACTTCGTTAATCCATTCGACGTGTTTGTCAAATGGTCAAACGGAGAATTAATGTAATCGTGTGAATCTAAATAAGGAAAAACTCAGGTTTTATCTAACAGACCTGTGGAATGTAAGTGAAGAAAAGACACCCAAATACTCTAAGGAACTTTAAAGAAGGTTTGTAACCATACCAAATTTGAAATGGTGTCCGGTCCTTCACAACTTTTGTTGAAATTCGATTTTGCAAGCACACAAAAGTGTTTGCTGCTTTTCCCCAAAAAAGTTTTGGAAGATCCTTCTCATAAAGCATGCATCTCGTCATCTCTATTATAAATCTATTCCTTCTTTCACTGATGTCATTCTGTTGAGGAGTGTATGGTGCTATCAATTGATGTTCAATTCCAGCCTCTTCACAAAACCTGTTAAAAGTTTCTGAAAGTGTACTCCTTGCCATTATCTGATTTTATAATCTGAATCAAGCATGCACTTTTCATTCTCAACTCTGGCTTTGATTTTCCAAAATACACCCAACTTCTGACTTTTGCTTCACCAATAAAAATAATGTAATAAAGATTACCATTTAACGATGGTGTTCGCTGAGGACCACAAAGATTAGTATGAACCATTTGCAGTTTTTTCGAGGCTCTTCATGCGTGTTTAGGAAAGGGTTGCCTAAGTTGCTTCCCAAAATTACAAGCACGGCAAGGAGGCATGTCATCATCAATGTTAGCGAGTCCTTCTACCAGCTTCTTTGACTGCATCTGAAGCAAACCTCGATGATGAAAGTGCCCAAGTCTTTTGTGCCAAAATTCAGTGGCAGTAGCTCTGGATATAAAGGCCATCTGCACTTTCTCCATCAAATTTAGAGCAAAGCTTTTTCCTTTCATTTTGACATTGAACAAGTCTTTGCCACTAGCATATTTGATCAAACACTGCTTATTCTCAAACAACACTTTATAGCCTTTATCAAGTAACTGACCAACACTTAAAGAGATTTTGATCAATTTTAGATACAAATAAAACATCTGGAATAAATTTTGTACCTTCATAACTTGTTACAACTACTGTGCCTTTTCCTTTGACTTCCAAGTGTTCACCATTGCCAATTCTCACTCTTTTGACTTCAATGTCTCTTAATTCCTCAAAAAACTCCTTGTCATATGTCATATGATTTGTGCATCCACTGTCAATCAACCAGCTCTCGCTTGATTCTTTGTCTGAGAAACAAGTGACCACAAACAATTGATCTTCTTCTTCTTGATCAATTACCGTGCATCTACTTCTATCACCTGACCTTTGACTTTGCAGATCACAGCTTCATGTCCAAGTTGATTGCATTTGGAGCATTTGGCGTCAGGTCTTCTCCAACACTTGTATGGTGGATGACCTTTCTTCTCACAATGGCGACAAGGTGGATAGGATTTTTTGAAACCTCCTCCTTTTGTCTTCTGATAATTGGTAGATGAATCTCCATTCGTAGATTGGTTTTTTAAAATTTTCTTGTTTTTATACCTGTTGTTGTCTTGATGCTTAATAGGTAAGAAACTTTCAATCACCCCTTCTTGCCTCATAGACCTCCTTTGCTATTGTGTTTGTAAAGTATTCAAGAGCTCTGTAAGAGAAATCTTTGACAAGTCTTTGGTATTCTCCAGAGTAGTAATGGTGGCTTCAAACTTCTCTGGAACAGTGACTAGCAATTTTTCAACGATCCTTAAATCATTTAACACAAAACCAAGCAATCTCACCTTGTTGGCAATGCTGAGAAGTCTGTCAGAGTAGTCTTTCACCGACTCAGACTCTATCTTCTGCAACTTGAAATCCCTAATCAAATTCAGGACTTTCATTCCACAAATCCTCTCGTCTTCTTCATATTCAGTCTTGAGATAATCTCAGATTTCCTTTGTTGTTTTGAGGGACATTATTCGCATGAAGATCATTTGAGATACAGCCGCAAATAGGCAAGTTTTTGCCTTTGATTTCCTTGTCTTCTTTTCTTTCTGTACTTTAATTTGTGCTATAGTAGGATTTTCTAGAAGCGGAGGGACCTCATCATCCTCTTCTATTGCTTCCTAAAGGTCCAAAGCCTTCAGATAAGTCTCTATACAAACTGCCCACATTTGATAATTGTCTCTAATACCAATTGTTAGTGAAATAATGAGTGATTGAATGGTTGATAAGAAAATTGAATTATGAAGAGCAAGAATGCTCTATATATAGAGAGAGAATACAAAAAGAAATTTAGAAAATCTAGCTAAAAATCTGCAGAAAATCTGGTAACAAACCAATAAACAAATCAAAAACTAAATCAAATCAAAACTAAATCAACTTCTAACTATAAGGAGATTCAATCAGATACTAATTGACAACAATTTAAACAAACACGTGATCTTTAACAAACCACTACAAACTCAAGGTCTTTCCTATGAAAGTATACTTAACTCTTTTATCGGCTTTGTGTAGAGAGTATCCTCTGTCAGATTTTCTATACTGCTGCATTAGTAGTTTGTACCAACTCCAGCCCTAAAAGATGTTCTTCCCTATGGCCTCCTTGAATATTGGGGTTCGAAACCTCCTCCTATACAGAGCCTCAAATGGTGCCAGGTGAATAGTCGATTGATAACTGTTGGTTTAGGCAAATTCCATAAGGGTCAGGTGCTTGTCCCAGACACCTGTAAAGTCTATAACACAAGCCTTCAACATGTCCTCTAGGTTGATTCAACCTCTCAGTCTGCCCAACCGTTAGAGGGTGCAACATCGTATTGATCATGAGTTGCATTCCCGGTGCCTTCTACAAAACCTTCCAGAAATTCGATGTAAACTTAACATCTCGATTTGACACAATGGATACTAGCACTGCAGACATACTATCTCTCTGATGTATAACTTGTCCCATTGGTCAACTACATAAGTGACCATGCCTGGAATGAAAGTGGGTTGTCTTGGTCAATCTATCCACAATGACCCAGATAACGTTGAAGCCTCGTCTTGTTTTCAATAGGTTCGAGATAAAATTCATGCTTATTTCTTCTTATTTCCACTGTGGAAGTTCAACGATTGTAACAACCTTGTTGGTTATTGTCTTAGGATATTTACCTGTTTATATATCAAACACTGTTGGATATATTCCATGATCGAAATATGCCAAAACAAATGAAAGAAGTAAAAAAGTCAACTTGAGGGGAGAACTTTTGAAACAAACAAGCGTTAAACACTTACCAAAGCACAACTAGTTTCCTAAAATTTCTCCTCAACTTATACACCACTAACCATCTTTCTAATTAAAGGCTAACAATTTCCTTAAACCTATTGAAGCCAATAACTATTTTTTGCCAAGTCAAGATGATTGATTCACATTCTACCCCGTAAGCTTGACTTTTCTTGAGATTCTTCACTTCGAACGACACCTGCATGTCTGCAAAGCTTAATCCTTGTTAGGGTCTTAGTGAGAATATCTGCATGTTGCTCTGTATTGTTAACATTGCTGAGTCCCTGATCAACTCTGTATTCTTCATAAGAAGCTTTAATTCCACAACATAAAATTTCTTTCGTTTCTCTCTTATGTGCAGGGACTTCTTCATCTTGTAGGGTACTCCTTTCTCTTTCAACTTTCTTTTTAAACATGCCTCTAGCCTTCATCAGTGAGGGGGCAAATTGATATCCCATTTTTCTTATGCACTGGTGGCCTTCCTCTAGACCTATGTGGTTGAGATGACAAGTATGATGAAACACGTCATCTTGTAGGTTTCTCTTCACTGATTGTAGTAGCCTATGGTTTCTTCTTGGCTATGTTCGGCGGTTCCTTTTTCTTCTAACCGGTTGGTTTCTTCTTCACTTTCTTGTTGTAAACACCAATGGATACTTTTGGAAGATGTTGATTATCTTTAAATAGTATCTTACATAGGCGATTTTACGACCTTTTTGCCTTCATCAACAGGGCTCTATTTCTATCGTATACCTTGAGGAATGGGCTGACTATCTCCACTCTGCTACCTTCTTCTATCATTTGACCAAGGCTAATAATATTGCTCTTCAAACTTGGGATGTAATACACCTTGGTCAATAGACGTTGATCGTCGTTCTTACACTAGAACAAGATAGATCCTTTGCCTTGGATCAGTACAATTGATCTGTCGCAAAGCTTCACATTTTCAGTGAACTTCTCATCAAGCTCCTTGAACTTTCCTTGATCTCCAGTTATGTGGTTGCTCGCTCCGTTGTCTAGATACCACATGCTGGTCTCCACTTAGTCTTCTTCATCTATGAAGGGGTTCGCCATAACCTTCTTTTCATTGAGCATCAACATGTTGGACATTTTCTCGTCCAACATCAATGTAGGCTCTTCATCATCCGAGAACATGAGGTTTACCTCCTCATCGCGCTCCTTATTGCGGCACTTCTGCCACGTAATGCCCATATTTTCCACAAAAGTAGCACTTGATCATACTCTTGTCCTTCCGAGGTTTGGCATTTTAATGAGTTTGTGACGTATTGTTATGATCTCCTCTGCCACCACGTCCACGACCTTTTTTCTTTGTTATGGCTGCCATGTCTGCTCGTACCTGAAAAAAAAAAGAGTCATCTGCATCTTTCTTTTTCATCCATGTGAGCCACTCTACATGTGTGAGTAAGAGGTATTTCTCCTTTCTTTGTCTTCGTAGTCATTAAGTCTCTCCTCATAGACCTTAAGATGACCAACGACCTCCTCAACCGATATGTTCTTGAGGTCGCCAAACTACTTGATGGAGGAAACAATCTGCATGAGTCTTGAGGGAACAACTCGAAAGAACTTCTTGACGACGGAGATCTCCTCCATCACGTCGACTAATGAACGGATGCCGCTGACGATCATCGTCAACTTCATGCCAACTTCGCCTCTTCACTCACCTTCCTTCATGCGGATATCCTTAAACTCACTCTTCAAGGTCTGCATCTTTGCTTCCTTGATGCGTTCCACACCCACATGCATTGTTTGCAGCGTATCGCATGCTCCCTTTATCGAGTCCTTCTCTACCAACATGAGAAGGACGTCCTCCTCAA
Source organism: Cucurbita argyrosperma subsp. sororia (assembly GCA_018691285.1). Lineage (NCBI taxonomy): Eukaryota > Viridiplantae > Streptophyta > Magnoliopsida > Cucurbitales > Cucurbitaceae > Cucurbita > Cucurbita argyrosperma. Next base: position 7,017,214 of record CM031894.1, on the reverse strand, counting down.
TGTCATGATGTTCGACAGTGCCCCACACGTCTTGTGCTTGTAAGTTAATACGCATCTTTATCGATCATGTTGCGTAGTTACTCTTGGTGAGTAACGGGTACTGGAGCGTTACACTTCCCTCCCTTTCGCTCCTTATCATTGTTACATTTCCTCCAGCAACTTTGTATGGTGACGACATTTTTTTCGGCATCCTAGCTTTGATACCAAACATTGGATTTGGCCCACGACTGAAATGTGTCCAAACAAATGAAAGAAGCAAAAAGGACAACTTGAGGGGAGATATCTTTTGAAACAAAGAAGCGTTAAGCACTTAGCTTTTCAAATATATTTGTTGTTATGAAAGTAGCATACATCTTATAGTGGAGAAAACACAACTAGTTTCCTAAAATTTCTCCTCAACTTACGCACAGCTAATTATCTTCCTAATTAAAGACTAACAATTTTTGTAAACCTATTCAAGCCAATAACTATTTTTTACCGAGTCAAGCTTATTGACTCACAGACACTGACCCACATACTCAACTACGTTCTTCTTCATTCCTGACCACCAGTTACTACACTTCAAGTCCTGATGCATTTTAGTGCTTCTAGGGTGGAAGGTATAGGACGTGCAGTGGGCCTTAGTTAGGATTTCTTATAGGATTTTCTCATCTCAAGGCACGCAATGTCGGTCCTACCACATTAATTCCCTTTCTAAACAAACTGAGTATCCCTCTATTCTCTCAGTCCTATGTTGATCCCAGATCTTGTTGAGATGCATATCAATTCACTAAGCATCGATGATACGTCTTTTAAGGGTAGGTTCAGCAGAAAGCTGTGCTAATTGAGTAGTGATGCCTCTAACGATGACCTTTATTTTGTCACTCTGCATCTCATCCTGTAGATACCTATATGCTTTGTGATCAAGGCGAATGTTTGGGCTATTTTTCTACTCAAGGCATCGACCACCACATTGGCTAATCCTGGGTGGTAGAGTATTTCGATGTCATAGTCCTTAACAAATTCCAACCACCTTTGTTGTCTCATGTTCAACTCTTTCTGCATAAATAGGTACCTGAGTCTCTTGTGGTCGATGTACACTTGTACCCTCTTCCCATACAGATAGTGACACAAGGTTTTCAATGCGAACACCACAACTGGCAACTCTAGATCATGGGTAAGATAGTTGCACTCATATTCTCTCAACTACCTGAGGCATAGGTTTATAACCTTGCCCTGTTGTATAAGTGCACACCCTAGTCCTTTTCCCGAGGCGTCGCTGTAAACTACGAGTCTGCCTGAGCCATCAATCACTGTAAGTAATGGTGCAATGACCAACCTTTCTCTAAGTTCTAGAAAACTCTACTCACATGTTGGTGACTAAACGAAGGGTCTTCCCTTGGTTAGTTGAGTCAGTTGTTGAGATCTAAGAAAAATCTTGTACAAACCTTATGATAGTTTGCGAGGCCCAGAAAACTTCTTACTTAAATATGGTGGTTGGTCTGGGCCACCTTAAAACTGCTTCGATCTTAGCTCGGTCCACGGTTATTCCCAAGTTAGACACTATGTGACCAATGAAAGTCACCTTTTGTAGCCAGAACTTGCACTTTGTGAATTTGACATACAACTTGTGGGTTCTTTATAAGGTCAAGACTCTTATCAAATGTTCCTCGTTGCCTTAGATTTAGAATACACCAGAATTTCATAAATAAATGCAATCACGAAGTTATCCAGGAATTCCTTAAACATTCTGTTCTTCTAGTCCATAAATATTGCAGGAAAATTTGTTCATTTACTTCATCTAGTCACTTCGCTCAACAAATTTCTCAGCCACAATGCTTGGCACGAGGCCATAGTTGCTGATGGCCTCACAGGAAGATAATGACACAGTTTTCTATTTCTAAGACTGCCAAGAGATCAAATTTCTGTTGAGATAAAATGTCATTCCTACGGTGCTTTTTCTATCGTCAATGTCTCCAGTTAAATCACTATCGGTAAAAGTGACTAGTTCTTCAAGACCTCACCCTCTTTATACTTCAACCCATAGCTTGTGGTTTCCTTCACGTAGCGGAGAATATACTTAACCGCTTGATGATGCATCATAGTGGACTTTTCCATGTACCTACTCATTATTCTAACATCATATGAAAGGTTCGAACGAGTATGAGTCAAGTACCTTAGACTTTTGATGACACACCTATACTCAATGGAATTCACCAAGCTTCCTCCAGCATCTTTCCCAAGTTGTAACTATACTTCCATGGGATACTTGGTCGGGTTGCACTCTGCCATCTTAAATTTCTGCAACAATTGCTTAGCATAGGTCGATTTCTTTGGCATGATGTAATCTTTCCTTTGGTCAACTTCAATACCGAGGTAGTATGTGAGTAACCCGAGATCATTCATCTCAAATTCTTTCATCATTTTCTGCTTGAACTCTTTGACGCCTTCCACGCTTGTACTAGTGACAATCAGGTCATTAACGTACACGCCAACGACGAGTGTTTCAACCCCATCGTTTCTTGTGTACACTACTTATTCTTGTGAGCACTTCATGAAGTTTAGACTCTTTAAGCTCTTGTCCAGATGTATGTTCCACGCCCTCGGTGCTTGTCGTAAAATGTAGAGGGCTTTTGACAACTTTTACACTTTGTGCTCTTCTGCTTTGATGACAAACCCTTTAGGTTGGGCAACATACACTTCTTCTTGGAGGTCACCATTTAGAAATGCTAATTTGACGTCCAAGTGATGGACCTCCCATCCATGTTGAGCTGCGAGGGCAAGAATCAATCTTACAATGTCTAGTCTAGCCACAAGCGCAAAATCCTCCTCAAAATCAACTCCTTGCCATTGCACATATCCCTTTGCTACGAGTCTTGCTTTATGTTTGATGACATTTTCTTCACTATTCTTCTTCAACTTAAACACCCACTTCAAACCAATGGGCCTCTGTTGTTCTTCTTAATGGCTTCAAGTTAGTTAGTGCCCATGTTTTGTTCTTCTCAATGGCTTCAAGCTCCTTTTGTATGGCCTCCTGCCAAATCGTCTCAGTTGCTGCTGAAGGGAATGAACTCTTCATCCACGTAGCGGAAGCATTGGGAACCGTTTTGATCTTATTATGAATTAAAACAAAGCAATAAATAGAAGAGTAAAAACTCTACCTTTGTAGAAACCCTAGCTTGCAAGACTCCTCGGATATTCCAACCATGCAGAAGTTCTTGAACATTCCACAAGATCTTTCTTACTATGACTCGAACACAAGATCAACGCTTGTGGGAGCCTCTTGAAAGAAAATCCCAAAAGGATTGGAGAAAGAGTTTCGAGAATTATTTGGAGATTTAATTTCATTCTCCAGAGAAAGTAGGAGAGATTAATATATCTTTGGCTCAACTCGAGGGTCCTATTGATAGGGGTCTTAAAGAATCTTTGCCAAATAATATATTTGCATATTTAATATATTAGGATATAATACCTTATATAAATCATATTTAGATATTATAACATATTCTAATATATATTTAATTAATTTGAATCTCATTCAAATTTCAAATATATTTTTATTTAATATATCCAAATATACTAATTGATTTAATATTTAATTGTATCAAATACAATAAATATATTTTTCCTTTTTAATATCTTTAATATATTAAATATTAATTTGAACACTCCAAATTATTATATTTTTCTCCATTTATATTTAACATATCTAATATATTAAATATTAATGTGAACACTTCAAATTAAATATATTTTTTCTATTTATTAATATCTAATATATTAAATATTAATTTGACATTTTAAATTAAATTTATTTTTTCCTTTATATTTAACGTATCTAATATATTAAATATCAATTTGAACACTTCAAATTTTCTTTCAAATAATTGAACCTTTTAACGTTACTATGAGCTAGCAAGCGAACCTTATGGACCTACATATTATAAGCTCCAATAATATAAAAGTAATTAATTAAACTCTTTAATTAATCAATTTTCATTCATTAACTATAGGTCACTTCACTATAGACCTAGAGTTGCACTCTTATGCACTATAGGACAAGTTATATCTATTGATATAACCATTATAAGCAAGTCAATCCTTCACAAGTTGTTCATAATTACAGCTGGGTCAAAAGTCCGTCTTACCCTTGGAAATACATCTTTCACCTTAAGTACCACTGATTCTCTAATGAACAATTTGTTTATGATCCAAGCATAAACCAAGTCTCTCTCGGGCCAATGAGAGGGTGGGGCCCATTGTTCAAATTCCAAAATAGTACTTGAGAACAACTCATCTACTTTCTTATATGGAAATGAGTGAATTCTATTTCATGATATTATGTTCCCAACTCCCTATTTGGTCAAGTCCCCAAAATGGTAGACATATTGAATCCGCTAATAAAGCCATTCTCACCCATGTAAATTAAAGGACAAGCCCTCACAGGCACGAGTTCATAAGATTAAGATCGAGTCGCATATGATCATCATGTGAAATATTAATCTTCTCAATTGACAGATTTATAAAGAGAGATTAAATATTTCTTGGTCCAGTCTTATACAAACTCATTGCATAGGATACCCCCACTTACATATCTCCACATGAACGATTTAGATCAAATCATTTGTAATGATTACAAAGTGGGTCGTATCAATAGTGTTACCAGGATACGGCACCCAACCTTATTCATATACTATAGACTCTTTATGTTATTACTTGAACACGATCCTCTTGTATGTCAACCACATACTGTTTAAGATTACATTAATGACTTTGGATTTTCGTACAATGGATAACAATTAAATTACAAATAACATAATAAAATTATTGTTAAAAACTAAATAATTAATTACGAGGCGTTAGGGCATAAATCCCAACAACTGCCTCATGATAGGTTATCGGCTCCTCGATTGTGAGCAACACTAACTCATCAGGATCCAATTCTTTTTCAAGTGTATCAGCATAAATTTTTGCAAGAGAACGAAACTTCTTTGGTCCATCCTCTGTTGTGGATCCTCTTGTGCTTTCGCCTGAGCTCTCTTATTCTAGAGAGTCCATCACGCCTTTTGGTATCACCAGTGATGACATGTGTGGACTTGTTGGAGTTGCTGTAAGGGCACTTTTGATGTCTGTGGCGCCTTCCTTTTCTTCCAGAGTAATGAACTTTGTAACAGTCTGCTTGTTATCGCCAACGCTGCACCAATCTCACTTCTTCTGTTCTTTGAATACGACATCTCTACTTACATGAATTTTCTAATGTTGCGGATCATACAACTTGTGTGTCTTGGTTCCATCCTCTATGCCAAAGTACACCATCTTTTGGCTTATGTCATCAAGCTTTTTGATATATGGTTTTGCAGTCTTAACATGTGTTGTACAACCGAAGACTCTTAGCTACTCGAATTTAGGTGTCATGCCAAACTATGTTTCATAGGGGCTGCAAGTGTTCAGTGCCTTTTTCGGTAAACAATTTAGAAGATAAACTGCATGTCGTATTGCCTCTACCCAGAAAATCGCCAAGACTTGCATGCTCTTGAGTAGGCTTCTTGTAGTGTTCATTATGATGCGATTTCTTGGTTCGACCACACCGTTTTGTTGTGGAGTGTACAGTGCAGTGAGTTGATGCTTGATACCTTCCTCTTCGAAAAACTTTGAGAAGTTCTAGGATAAGAACTCGCTACCTCGGACGTTGTGCAAGGTTTTCTACTTGTGACCAGACTCGTTTTCAACGAGTCTTCTGAATTTCTTAAATGCACATAATGCCTCTCCTTTTTCTTTGAGCATTACACCCATATCCAACTACTGTAATCATCAACAAGTAAGAGAAAATACTTATTATCGATGATGTGATGATTGGGCCACAAAAATGAGCATGAAGTAGTTGTTGACTTTTTGGTCCTTAATCTCACTTTAATTAATTTTAATTAATTGATGTTTTGATGATAACAAACCTACTTCTAGTTATTAACAATTTTCAGTATTTTGAACTGTCCGTAGTATAAGATTGGAAATAACGATTTCAGCGAATTTTCAATCACTTCGAAGAAGTTACAATCGAAACAAGATACCCGACATGATAATGTGGTAACTAAATAAACATCATGGAAAAATCAAACGGTGAGGATTCAAATTTTATTTTTTTAGATTTTATGTTTAAGATTTTATTTTGTTGCAAAAAATGAAAGGATATTATGCTAAGCATTTGTTCTCATCAGAAAAGGTGCACGATTTCCGATAGGGAAGTTATTACATTAATAGAAATGTTATGGGACTCCTTATATTCCTATGTTCAACCCTTCTCTTTCCTTAAAAAGGATTTTTGCTCTCCAAACTCGTCTCAGTGTCCAAGGGTGTCGGAAAGAATAGGAAAACCGAGAGTGTTAGAGGGGAAAGCGTGTGGGTTGGTTCGCTAAATTTCTTTTTCGGTGAGTTTGTGAAACGTGCTGTTCGGAGGAAAAATCGAGTGAATGGACATCGGGATCGCTGTGCTCGTTAGAAATTAGAGTCGGAGGCGTTAAGTGACTATCGAAAATAGAAGGTTGCATCGTGGGTTGTTGGACGGGGAGGCAACATAATCAATTAGGGGTTTCGGCCTTTTGAGTAAGGAAGACGAAGGAATAAGGAAGACGAAGGAATAGGGTCGGGTTCAGCCTCTAACCAGCCCACAAACAAACATGGGTCGCACTCGTTTCAGCCCATCAGGCGCGTGCATTCTCTTAGCTTCGCACACATATTTGTGGTAGCTTGGCTCGCACGTGTGTCAAGCAGCTCGGCTACATCGCTCCTCGGCTCATCGAAGGCGGCTCGACGGTCGGCTCGATTGTCGGCTTAGTGGCTCAGCTTAGCGACTCGGTACCCATAATATATCGATTTCTAGCTTTTCAGCCCTTCCGAAGCCGTTCACACCCTTATTTTTACCATCTGAGGTCAGTATGGTTCCTAACCGTCAAAGGCAGTTTGTGTTGGGAGTTTATTTCGATAAATAGCATGAGATTTAGGTAGGGTATGTTATGAAAGGTTCCTAAATTTTTATGTGGTTATTATAGGACGTAATTAACTGTTAGAATTAGCTTGTTGTAAGTGACTTCGACCAAGGCCATCGAGGTAAGTGACTTTACTGTTGGAGTTAGCTTACTACGTGTTGTATGATGGTGCATGCCCTGTGACTCCTGCATGCATCATATTTTATGTGTTATGACTATATGATGTATGGATTATGTGATTATTTACACTATGGAAAGTTATGGATTATGCTGACTATTGACTGTTGATTGTTTATGCTATAAAAAGTTATGAATTATGTTGACTATGGGCTGTTTACGCTATGAAAAGTTATGGATGATGTTGACTGTTGACTGTCTATGCTGTGAAAAGATTGTTGATCTGCTAGTATTATATGCAATGAAAATATTGATCGATATCATGGATACACATAGTATTATCGAGTCATGTCATGGATACACATAGTATTATCGAGTCATGTCATGAGATGTTTATGGAACAATAATGTATTTTCATGTTATGTAATATGCCATGTAATGTAAGAAATGTATATGTGATGTTAGCAATGCTTATGACCTCATGCATATATGTATGTCACTTGCATCGGGATACTTCCCCTTTATGTTACGAAAGAATGAAATACGATATTTATGTTCGCCATGATATCATGTGGACCCTTTTTTGTTCTGTGGTGTCCAGCGACGTGTATTATGTTGTGCCTAACCAAGCCAGGCTCAGGAGGTACGTATATGAGCCCGCCTAGTGGGTCCATGTGCGCGTACATGGGCCGTGTGTGAAGGAGTACCACACATCCAACCCTACCTAGAATAGAAAAGCGCCCAAGGCCATGTAAAGTTTACGAAAAGTTAGATCCCGCTCATATGTTGCATGTGTTTACATTTCTAACCCGACATTGGGGTGACTTACTGAGTATTTCATAAAATACTCAAGCCACGTGCTACATACATTTTTCAGGTAAAGGCAAGGTGCCAATTTCAGGTTGACGGTGGAGCTTAGCACACCATGAAAGTGGACGAGGGGCATTTTTAGTAGTTTATGTTTATTTGACTAATTTAAGTTGCATTGAACATTATTCTATTTAGATTTGTTTTGAATTCAGTTACAGAAGGTTTTATTTTCAAAGATAGATTTGTTTTGAATTTTTGGACGTTTATGTAAGACTTTGTTGTATTTTCCAAGGTTATTTAGAATGAGGTTCCGCTTAATGAGTTATGTATGCATGGATGATGTCACTAATTAGGTTAAGAAAATTAGGATCAATTTAAAATTTTGGAAGAGTAATAAATTGTGGAGTTTTTTTTAATTATATATAATATTATCTAATATATCATTTGAATAAACAAAAAATCTTTACTCACAATCTTTTTATTATTATTATATTACATTATTAAATTTTAAAAATTTAATTCTTATAATAAATTTTGAAATTTGAATTTAACTGTAACTCACGTTATTTTTTATTATTTTTATATTATCATATTTATAATAAATTTTGAATTTTTCCATGGATGGTTACTTATCTTGATTTTTATTATTTTTATATCATATTATTATATTTAAAAAAATAATAAAAGTAAATTATGAAAATTTTACTCCCATTATTATTATTACTACTATTATTATTTACTTTTAATCTCCACCTTCCATTTCTCTATTAATATAATTTAATGGTCCATATTAATATCAACCTTTTTACCACTTTCTTCTCTATTTAAACTCATCTACTCCCCATATTTTTATAACATAACTTCCATAATTCTTCAATTCTCAATTTTCTTGTGACTTTGTTGTTGCTCTCTAGTTGTAAGTGTTCAACTTGTAAATCTACTCTTTTAGAGAGTTGTGGTGTGTTCTTACAAAATTTCAATACTTATAGCATTTTGATCCTTAATCGTGGAAATGATTGAGTTTGCTCTTAAACTCGTGAAAAGAGTGGTGTAGCGGTTGGGCTCTAATCCGAAGAAAAAGTCAAGAAAGTTCTTTATTCAAATTCTCAAGTGGCGCTTGAGGAGTGAAGTAGGTTGAGTTTGACCGAACCACTATAAAACGGTGTTATATTTTTTAACTTTCTCTATTTAATTTTAAAATTATTATTGTGATTTATTGCATGTTCTAAGTCTTTCTGTAATTGTTTAGAGTTAACTATTTTGTTGTATTAATTATCATCTTCTACCTATTTTTAAAGTTTCATAATTAGAAAAATTAAGCACAATTAAATACTTTTATCTTGAAACTCTATTCACCCCTAATCTTCTACCTATTTTTAAAAAGTTTCATAATTTGAAAATTGAAGCACCATTAAATACTTTTATCTTAAAACTCTATTCACCCCCTCTAGTGTTGTCATATTGATCCAATACTAGTTTCAGTGGTCGCTTAACACGTAAATTAGTTTGAGTTGGGAACGACAATCTTGCTTGTTTAGAGACTAGGCAACTTTCACATACCTAGTTCGAGTGTATAATTTTGGGTAGCCCCGTAGCAATCTTCTTCTCTTCCATCATTTTGAGCGTCTGGAAGTTCACGTGCCCAAGTCTTACATGTCATCGCCAAGTTGGGTCTGCAAGTTTCATCAACAGAGAGGTAGATTGGCTAGTCTCTAATAGTATCCTGTATAAGCGGTTATGTGATCGTTTTACCTTCATCAACAAGGTTTCATTTTTGTCGAACATCTTAAGGAACGAGCCAGCTAACTCCACTCTGCTTCCATCTTCCATCATCTGACTAGGATTGATAATGTTACTCTTCAAGTTTGGGATATGTATACCTTTTTTAGTAAACGTTGGTCACCATTCTTACACTGGAACAAGATGGATCCTTTACCTTGGATCAGTACAGCTGATCCATCACCAAACTTCATGTTTTCAGGGAGCTTCTCATCAAACTCCTTGAACTTTGTTCGATCTCTGGTCATGTGGTTGCTCCAAATTTCATGTTTTCAGGGAGCTTCTCATCAAACTCCTTGAACTTTGTTCGATCTCTGGTCATGTGGTTGCTTGCTCTATTGTCAAGGTACCACATGTTGGTCTCCACTCGGTCTTCTCCTTTTGTGAGAAGGTTCGCCATAATATTTTCTTTCGTTGAGCATGATAAGATTGGGCATCTTCTTGGCCACGTTAGTGCAAGCTCTTGATCTTGCATGAGTGTGAGGTTTGCCTCCTCATCTCGCTTTTTGTTGTAGCACTCTGCCGCATAATGACCATATTTTCCACAGGAGTAATACTTGATCATACTCTTGTCCTTCCGAGGGTTGGCATTTTCATGGGTTGGTGAAGTATTGTCACGACCTCCTTTGCCACCACGTCTGTGGCCATATCCACGTCCACGACCTCTTTTTTCTTTGTTATGGGTGCCACATTTGCTCGTACCTAAAGAAGAAGAATCATTTGCATCTTTCTTTTTCGTCGATGTGAGTCACTCCTCATGTGTGAGTAAGAGGTATTTCTCTTCCTCTTTGTCTTCGTAACCACAAAGTCTCTTCTCATGGACCTTAGGACGACCAACCACCTCCTCAATCGATATGTTCTTGATGTCGCCAAACTGCTCGATGGAGGTAACAATCTGCATGAATCTTCGGAGAACAACTCGAAGGAACTTCTTGATGTCGGAGATCTCCTCCACCACGGTGCCTAATGAATGGATGTTGTTGATGATCGTCGTCAACTTCATGGCAATGTCATCTATTGACTCATTGTTTTTCATGCAGATAGCCTTGAACTCACTTTTCAAGGTTTGCACCTTTGCTTCCTTGAAACGTTCCACACCCACATGTGCAACGTCTCCCACATTGCTTGGTAGATGGTGGCAAGAGCCATCCTGTCCTTACGCTCCTCAACATCACCATGCTCGACGGCGTCCCACACGCCTTGTGCCTGTAAGTTAACACGCATCTTTATCGACCATTGTGTAGTTAATCTTCGTGAGTAACAAGTACTAGAGCTTTACATTCCCCTCCTTTCCACTCTTTATCGTTGTCACTTCTCCTCTGGTGACTTTGTAAGGTGACGATATTTGTTTCATCATGTTGAGAGCTCTGATACCAAATGTTGGAAATGACCCGCGATCAAAATATGTCGAAACAAATAAATAAATCGGAAGAACAACTTGAGGGGAGATTGCTTTTGAATAGAGGAACCTTAAGCACGTAAGAACCAGGTGGTGACTTACTTGGTTGATGCATGTCCTTTCGCTAGGGTTTCCATGCCCGTAAGGTGTCCAAAAATACTGATTTACCCCAATTATGTCCTAAATCGCATAAAAATACAGAAGTCAGACACACGGAAACAGAAACTCACGCACTCCCACGCGCTGTCATGCGTCCTCTCACGCCCAGACGAAGTCTAGTCGCGGGTGTCACGCGAGGGTCAGATTCTGTAGTCGTGGTTTGCTAGGAAAGTTTGGGTCACTCAATTTGGGTCGTGGGTCGGTTGGAGCTACCACGTGTTGACGGTCGTATGGAGCCGTGTTGCTCCACTCGACTCACCGAAAAATTTTCTTTCTCCTCCGTTCTTGAAAATTGGCTCCGGAAAATTTTCTTTCTTCTCCATTCCTGACAATTGGCTTGGATCTTTGCTTTTGGATCAAAATTCTGGCTAGTTTTTTTCATGAATCTTATGGAGAATTCTCTCTAGATGATCAAAATTTCAAACCTTGAATCATAACAGAGAGTTCTAGATCTGAGGAAAATGATCAAGATCTTACCTTGCAAATTTTCTCGATCTCTTGACAGAAAATGGGACTCCAAACGCCAACATCTTCTTCTTCCTTCCAAGAAGTGGTTCAATGAGTTTTCCAATGGTTCTTTCTTCCTTCTCTCTAGGTTTTCTCTCAACTCTCTCTTTCTGACTTTTTCCTCTTTTGTCTCACAATTGCTAGGGTGCAATTTTGACCCCTAGTAGTTGGAGGGGAAAAATTGCCTATTTGCCCCTCTAGTGACTTTAACTTTCTTTTTTCTTTTTTTTTTTTCTTTTCCCTCGGTGCTACTTGTCTTGCACCATTGTAACACTAAAGAACAGCTTACTCAGGTTTTATCCGAAGAAAAGTATGGTTTTATCAGAAGAAAAGTATGTTGCTTTTATCAAAAGAAAAGTATGCTGCTTCATAGGATTACTTTGCATCTGCAACTTTGAATCAAGGGGGAGGGTTGAAATATGTTTCACAACTTTGAGAATATGTTTCACAACTTTGAATCAAGGGGAAGGTTGAAATATGTTTCAAAGTTCTAACCAAGTTTTTAGGAAGCGGTTAGTAATTTCCTAAACTTATGAATTTGTTTATGGTCGATAGTTTAGCAGGATTTCCTTAATTTTTTATGATTTTTAGTTATTGAATAAGCCTATTTATTTTGGAACTTAGGAAGGGGTTAGTAATTTCCTATACTTATGAATTTGTTTATGGTTGATAGTTTAGCAGGATTTCCATAATTTTTTTATGATTTTTAGTTACTGTATAAGTCTATTTATTTTGGAACTTTGCAACTCTTTTGGCAAAAAGTGTGAGTAAACAATATAATAAAGCATTTGCAACTTTGATCCTATTCTATCTTTTGCTATCTCTTTCAATATTCTTTTTTCAACACGGTGCACCTTGCAACTGGTTAAATAGGTCGTCTATCAGTAGGAGGGGATATTTTTTCTTGATTGTAACCTCATTTAACTCTTATACATAGTCGCAATGTCCTATCTTTTTTCTTAACAAACAACACAGGAGACCCCCAAAGTGAAGCACTTGGCCGTATAATCCTCTTGTCTAGAAGTTGTAATTGTACATTTAAGTCCTTAAGCTTAATGGGTGCCATTCTATAAGGCACTTTGGAGATTGGTGTTGTCCCTTGTTCAAGTCAATACCCAAGTCTTCTCGGCAGGGGTAACCTCGACAACTCTTCTAGAAAAACATCCACAAATTTCCTGATGACTGGAACAGAAGACGTCGTCGACTGGACTCACCGACTTTTGTCACACTAGCTAGAATTGCCCAAACGCCCTGATACAACAATTTCTTAGCCTTCAACATTGTTATGACTCTAGGGACACCACTACATATGTTCCCTTTAAATTCAAAGCTCATCTTCGATGGGGGCCTGAAGATCACCTTTTTGCCTTTACAACCAATGGGGCACGGTTCTCACCTAACCAGTCCATCCCTAAGATTACATCAAAGTCTTGCATGCACAGGACAATCAAGGACGCTTCAAGGTTTCACCCTGTAACTATCACTCTACCATCCTTAACTCGGTGGGTGGCGGTCAAGTCCTTGTCTACCAGTGTGGACACAGTAAGGATTCACTCTAAGGGTTCATTCTCTAAGTTTGCAAACTCAACAAATAATGTAAAGGCTAGGTGACCAAAGATAGGTAGTGTACGTGTTACCATTGTGTTGGGCTCTTCTACTCTCTTGGTCGTGGTGGCATGGGTCACAACTTGGCCTTGCTATTGGGCCCCTCGACCTTTCTGGTTCTCCTCCACTAGTCAATTTGCCTCCTGATTCTTCTTATGAGGACAATCTGCTATGCAGTGACCTGACTTGCCACAACTGAAACAACCACCAGTTCCTGCTAGACATTCACCCTCATGATAGTTTTTACACTTGGGGCATTCAGTTCAATTATGCTCTGGAGCCCTACCACGACGCTTAAATCGCTCCCTACCACGACGCTTAAATCGCTCCTAGGGCTGTTTGTTAGATATGAAAACATTTCTACTAGGCCTTCTTCGATGACTAAAGGAAGTTTGAATGGTCACTACTAAGCCGACCTATATTGCCATGTGTCATGGCATGTCCATTAGAGTTGCTATTCTTAATGCTTCAACATAGTCAGAGGATCTTTGTGCAACAAAAAGTCCCTGGATCTCTATCTGCAGACCTGCGGTGAAGCAATCGGTCCTCATCTTCTCATTACTGACATACTCAAGGCAGAACTTTGCTAGCCTGTTAAACTCGAGATCATACTCCTCGACTGATTTGTTCTCTTATTTGAGTTCCAAAAAGGTTGTTTGACTTTTTATTTGGGCGACCACTGAGTAATACTTACGAAGATAGGCTTCCTTAAACTGGTACTAGGTAATATACCTTCCCCAGGTACACTCCTCTTTTGGGTGCATTTCCACCAAAAGTGAGCTTTGCCCTTCATCATATATGTTCCAAAATGAATTTGATACTCTTGTGGATAGTTCATATACAAAAAAAGGCCATTTCTACCACATCCAGAAAGGTCTTCGCTGCTATAGGATCAACTTTGTCGTCATCAAAGGAAGACAGTTTATACCTTTGAAAATCCCTCAAATAACGGGACTTCACTGTCATGCCCCTAATATCTCTAAACCCCTACATTAAAGTCTGATTGGCTGATGTCTTTTGACTGAGCATGAGAGAAAATTGGTTGACGGAAGAGAAATAGTTGAAGAAAATTTGTTGGAAGGAAAAAAAAAAAAAAAATAGCGCAGGAAAATAACAGAAATAGGAAGAGAACGAAAGCTTGGGATTTGACTTTGCTGAAAATCACGCTACAGATATTTCTCATTTATTTAGACTATTTACCTTCAAGCTACTTCTTCGGTCCTAGCCGAGAGGCTGACCGGCTGCTCTATCTCCAACTTTAGGATGTAAAAGCGGTTTCTATGCGTCGAACTTGCGTGAGCAAGCCGTCGTCGATCATCGCAGATCTTGAGTAGCCTGCGCTTGATGAAAATGTAGTAGCCGACCTCATCAAATTGACCCAAGCTCACAAGATTAGCCAGCCTTGAGTCTCGGTATGAAGTAGACGTCGGTCAGCTTGGATGTTCGCCAGTTTTTACACTTAGGGCATTCAGTTCAGTTTTGCTCTAGAGCCCTACCACGACGCTTAAATTGCTCCCCGGGCTGTTTGTCAGATCTGGAAAAATTTATACTAGACCTTCTTCGATGACTAAAGGAAGTCTGAATGGTCACTACTAAGTCGACTTATACTACCATATGTCATGGCATGTCCATCAAAGTTGCTATTATCAATGCTTCAGCATAGTTAGAGCATCTTTGTGCAATAAAAAATCCCTTGATCTCTATCTGGAGACCCGCGGTGAAGCAATCGGTCTTCATCTTCTCATTACTGACATACTCAAGGCAAAATCTTTTTAGCCAGTTAAACTCGAGGTCATACTCCTCGATTGATTTGTTCCCCTATTTGAGTTCCACAAAGGTTATTTGACTCTTGATTCGGGCAACCACTGAGTAATACTTACGAAGATAGGCTTCCTTGAATTGATACCACGTAATATACCCTCCCTAAGTACAATCCTCTTTTGGGTACCTTTCCACCAAAAGTGAACTTCGTCCTTCAGCATATATGTTACAAATTTAATTTGATACTCTTGTGGACAGCTCATATACAAAAAGGTCATTTCTACAACCTCCAAAAAGGTCTTCGTTGCGATAGGATCAACTCTTTCGTCGTCAAAGGAAGACGGTTTATACCTTTGAAAATCCCTCAAATAACGAGACTTCACTATCATGCTTCTAAGGTCATACTCCTCGACTGATTTGTTCCCCTATTTGAGTTCCAAAAAGGTTGTTGACTCTTGATTCGAGCGACCACTGAGTAATACTTTTGAAGATAGGCTTCATTGAATTGGTACCAGATAATATACCCTCTCTAGGTACAATCCTCTTTTGGGTGCCTTTCCACCAAAAGTGAGCTTCGCCCTTTCAGCATATATGTTCCAAAATTAATTTGATACTTTTGTGGACAGTTCATATACAAAAAGGTCGTTTCTACAACCTCTAGAAAGCTCTTCGCTACTATAGGATCAACTTTGTCGTCGTCAAAGGAAGGCGGTTTATACCTTTAAAAATCCCTCTAATAACGGGGCTTCACTGTCATGCCCCTAATATCTCTAGACCCCTACACTAAAGTCTGACTGACTGATGTCTTTTGACAATTTGATACCTGAATACTCGGTTTGATAACCCACTACTAATTCTTCTTCCACTTTTGGTAAATCAAAAGGTAACCTCTTACATTTTGCTAAGGAAGAAATTAGAAAAATAACAAACCCTATAGGTTGATGCCACAAATTCCACCTCCAAAAATCATATTTTGATTGAGCCTCAACTATATCAACTGTACTCAAACTGTTAGAGAATCATAGTCCGTAATAATATCACTGTTCTAAAAATTGGTTGACGAAGGAGAAATACCTGAAGAAAAATTGTTTGAAGAAAAAAAAAACAAAGAAAGGCTCACAAGATTGATGGTGCCATACCATTCGATCTCAGTGATACTACGTTGTCCCAACATTTTCCAAAGTCAAGTTAGGAGAATGCAACAACTTTCTAGGATGGACCCAACTAAAACAAAGAAAATTTGTTGAAAGAAAAAAAACACAGAAAATTTGTTAAAAGAAAAAAAAAACTAAAAAAATTTGTTGAAAGAAAAAAAAAACCTCACAAGATCGGTGGTGTCATACCCTTCGATCTCAGCGACACTATGGCGTCCCAAATTTCGTAGAATCAAACTCGAAGAAAGCAACATCTTTCTAGGATGGACCCAATGAAAAAATTTATTGGAGAAAAAAAAATTGGAAAATTTGTTTGAAGAAAAAAAATAAAGAAAATTTGTTGGGAAAAATTATTGGAAGAAAAAAACAAAGAAAATTTGTCGGAGAAAAAAAAAAATCGGTTGGAAGAAAAAAAAACAAAAAAAATTTGTTAAAAGATAAAAAAAAAACAAAGAAAGACTCACAAGATCGGTGGTGCTATACCCTTCAATTTCAGCGACACTACGGCGTCCCAAAATTCCAAAGAATCAAGCTCGGAGAACGCAACGTCTTTCTAGGATGTGGACCCAACAAAAACAAAGAAAATTTGTTGAAAGAAGAAAAAAAACAAAAAATATTATTGCAAGAAAAAAACAAACAAAAATTGTTGGAGAAAAAAAAAACACAAAGAAAAATTGTTAAAAGAAAAAAAAAACAAAGAAAGGCTCAAAGATCGGTGGTGCCTGTTCGATTTAAGTGAAACTACGGCGTCCCAAAACTTCTCAGAATCAAGCTCCGAACACAAAGAAAATTAGTTGAAAGGGAAAAAAAAACAAAAAAAAATTATTGCAAGAAAAAAAAACAAAGAAAACTTGTTGAAAAAAAAACGACAAAGAAAATTTGTTAGAAGGAAAAAAAAAACAAAGATAGGCTCAAGATCAGTGGTGTCATACCCTTCGATCTCAGCGACACTATGGCATCCCAAAATTTCTCAGAATGAAGTTCTTACCAACCCAATGTATTTCTAGGATGAACCCAAAGAAAACAAAGAAAATTTGTTGAAAGGAAAAAAAAAACAAAGAAAATTTATTGAAAGAAAAAAGAAAATTTATTAGAGAAAAAAATTAGAAAATTTGTTTGAAGAAAAAAAAATAAAGAAAGATTCATAAGATCGGTGATGCCATACCCTTTGATCTTAGCGACAATACGACGTCCAAAAATTTCTCAGAATCAAGCTCCTAGAACCCAACGTCTTTCTAGGATGCACCCAATCAAAGCAAAAAAAATTTGTTGAAAAAAAAAACAAAATAAATTATTAAAAGAAAAAAAGAAAACAAAGAAAATTTGTTGGAGAAAAAAAAAATTGGAAAATTTGTTTGTAGAAAAAAAAACAAAGAAATGCTCACAAGATCGGTGGTGCCATATCCTTCGATCTTAGCGACACTACGGCGTCTCAAAATTTTTCAGAATCAAGCTCCTAGAACGCAACATCTTTCTAGGATGGACCCAACAAAAAAAGAAAATTTGTTGAAAGAAAAAAGAAAACAAAGAAAATTTATTGAAAGAAAAAAGAAAACAAAGAAAATTTGTTGGAGAAAAAAAATTGGAAAATTTGTTTGAAGAAAAAAAAACAAAGAAAGGCTCACAAGATCGGTGGTGTCATACCCTTCGATCTTAGCGACACTACGGCGTCCCAAAATTTCTTAGTATCAAGCTCCGAGAACGTAACGGCTCTCTAGGATGGACCCAAGAAAGCAAAGAAAATTTGTTGAAAGAAAAAAAAAATAAAGAAAATTTGTTGAAAAAAAATTGGAAAATTTGTTAGGAAAAAAAAAAACAAAAGAGAGGCTCACATGATAGGTGGTGCTAAAACCTTCAATTTCAGCTACACTACGGCGTCCCAAAATTGGATAGACCCAAAAAAAACAAACAAAATTTGTTGAAAGAAAAAAAAAAAACAAAAAATATTATTGCTAGAAAAAACAAAGAAAATTTGTTTGAAAAAAAAAACACAAAGAAAATTTGTTAAAAAAAAAAAAAAACAAAGAAAGGCTCAAAGATCGGTGGTGCCTGTTCGATTTGAGCGAAATTACGGCGTTCCAAAATTTCTCAGAATTAAGCTCTGAACACAAAGAAAAAAAAAACAAAAAAAACTTGTTGCATAAAAAACACGACAAAGAAAATTTGTTAGAAGAGAAAAAAAAAACAAAGATAGTCTCAAGATAAGTGGTGTCATGCCCTTCAATCTCAGCGACACTAAGACATCCTAGAAAATTTGTTTGAAGAAAAAAAAAATAAAGAAAGGCTCACAAGATGGGTGATGCCATACCCTTTGATCTTAGCAACAATACAACGTCCAAAAATTTCTCAGAATCAAGCTCCTAGAACGCAACATCTTTTAGGATACACCCAACCAAATCAAAGAAAATTTGTTGAAAGGAAAAAAAATAAATAAATAAAATAAATTATTAAAAAAAAACAAAAAATTTGTTGGAGAAAAAAAAAATTGGAAAATTTGTTTGAAGAAAAAAAAAAAAAAAGAAATGCTCACAAGATCGGCGGTGCCATATCCTTCGATCTTAGCGACACTATGGCATCCAAAAATTTCTCAGAATCAAGCTCCTAGAAAGCAACGGGCTCTCTAGGATGGACCCAACTAAAGCAAAGAAAATTTGTTGAAAAAAAAAAAAAATAAAGAAAATTTGTTGAAAAAAAAAAACTTGGAAAATTTGTTAGAAGAAAAAAAAAACAAAGAAAGACTCACATCTTCAATCTTGGCTATACTACAGCATTCCAAAATTTCGAAGAATCAAGCTCCTAGAACACAACGTCTTTCTAGGATGGACCCAACGAAAGCAAAGAAAATTTATTGAAAGAAAAAAGAAAACAAAGAAAATTTTTGGAGAAAAAAAATTGGAAAATTTGTTTGAAGAAAAAAAAAACAAAGAAAGGCTCACAAGATTGATGGTGCCATACCCTTCGATCTTAGCGATACTACAGCGTTCCAAAATTTCTCAGAATCAAGCTCCTAGAACGCAACGTCTTTATAGGATGGACCCAACGAAAGCAAAGAAAATTTTTGGAGAAAAAAAAATTGGAAAATTTGTTTGAAGAAAAAAAAAACGAAGAAAGACTCACAAGATAGGTGGTGCCATACCCTTCAATTTTAGCGACACGACGGCATCCCAAAATTTTACAGAATCAAGCTCGGAGAACACAACGTCTTTCTAGGATTGACAGAATCAAAACAAAGAAAATTTGTTGAAAGAAAAAAAGAAAACAAACAAAATTTGTTGGAGAAAAAAAAATTGGAAAATTTGTTTGAAGAAAAAATAATAATAATTTGATGGAGAAAAAAAAAATTGTTAGTAGAAAAAAAAAAAAAGAAAGGCTCACAAGATCAGTAGTACCATACCTTTCGATCTCAGCGATACTACGGCGTCTCAAAATTTTTCAGAATCAACCTCGAAGAACGCAATGTCTTTCTTGGATGGACCCAACAAAAGCAAAGAAAATTTGTTGAAAAAATATATATATATATTATTGCAAGAAAAATAACAAAAAAAAATTTGTTGGAGAAAAAAAAAAACAAAGAAAGGCTCACAAAATCGGTGTGTCATACCCTTCGATTTGAACGATACTACGGCGTTCCAAAATTTCTCAGAATCAAGCTCGGAGAACGCAAAGAAAATTGGTTGAAAGAAAAAAAAAACAAAAAAAATTATTGCAAAAAAAAAACAAAGAAATTTTTTTGGAGAAAAAAAAAACAAAAAGAAAATTTGTTAGAAGAAAAAAACAATAAAAAAGACTCATAAGATCGGTGATGCCATACCCTTCGTTCTCAGCAACACTAAGGCATCCCAAAATTTCTCAAAATCAAGCTCGGAGAACCCAAAGTCTTTCTAGGATGGACCCAACAAAAGTAAAGAAAATTTGTTGAAAGAAAAAAAAAATAAAAAATATTATTGCAAGAAAAAAACAAAGAAAATTTTTGGAGAAAAAAAAACACAGAAAATTTGTTAGAAGAAAAAAACACAAAGAAAGGCTCACAAGATTGGTGGTGCTATACCCTTTGATTTCAGCTACACTAGAGCATTTCAAAATTTCTCAAAATCAAGCTCCGAGAACACAATGAAAATTGGTTGAAAGAAAAAAAAAACAAAGAAAATTTGTTGGAAAAAAAAAACACAAAGAAAATTTGTCGGAAGAAAAAAAAAAAACAAAGAAAGGCTCACAAGATCGGCGCTGTCATACCCTTCGATCTTAGCGAAACTACGGTGTCCCAAAATTTCTTAGAATCAAGCTTCTAGAAGGCAACATCTTTCTAGGATGGACCCCACCAAAGTAAAGAAAATTTGTTGAAAGAAAAAAAAAAAAAACAAAAAATATTATTGCAAGAAAAAAAAAACAAAGAAAATTTGATAGAGAAAAAAAAAACAAGGAAAATTTGTTAGAAGAAAAAAAAAGAAAGGTTCACAAGATTGGTGGTGCCATACCCTTCGATTTTAGCTACACTAGGGCGTCCCAAAATTTCTTAGAATAAAGCTGAGAGAACGTAAAGAAAATTGGTTAGAAGAAAAAAAAAAACAAAGAAAATTTGTTAGAAGAAAAATAAAAAACAAAGAAAGGCTCACAAGATCGGTGGTGTCATACCCTTCGATCTCAATGAGACTACGGCGTCCCAAAATTTCTTAGATTCAAGCTCCTAGAACACGTCTTTCTAGGATGGACCCAACGAAAGCAAAAAAAAATTTGTTGAAAGAAAAAAGAAAACAAAGAAAAAATTGTTGGAGAAAAAAAAAACAAAGAAAATTTGTTGGAGAAAAAAAAAATTGTTGGATGGAGTTGGATCAGTGGTAGATTAACCTGGCTCTGATACCCTTGATGCTTTTTGATTGAAGAGAAAATCAAATCCGTTGACAGAAGAGAAATTGTCGAAAAAAATTTGTTGGAATAAAAAAAAACAGCACAGGAAAATAATAGAAATAGAAGAGAACAAAAAATTTGGTATTTGACTATGCTGAAAAAACAGGGTAGAAATGTTAATAATTAATTAGATTATCTAAAATAAACTAAATTCTAAAAATGGGGAAGTGCCCTAACAAATCTTGCCCATTCACAAAAGGCCAACAAAAAAACCACATGCTTTTATCTAACACCCGTCACCAGAACAACTGGGTCATCTATGTTTAGTTTTCAATTGAGGTTTTCATAAGAGCTTGTAACACCTTCAGTGTAAATGTTGTCGTCGGCTAGGTAGGTACCTTTTCAAGAATCGGCACTAACACTTGTGGGGCCTCCCTAGGTGCTTGATCCTGTGGAACAATCTCCAAAACAGCTAGGGCATGATCCTTCTCCCTCTTATGTTTAATACCTCATGACTACTAGAGAAAAATGGGATTACTTATCCCTCTTATGTGGATGTTCAAGAGGAAGATCTAGATTTGATAAATATCATATTGAAATCGGTCAAAGAGATTTACCCTTACCAAAATTTTCATCTAAAAAAACTAATAATAAAAAAGTGTTAAGAGGATAGTCCCTCAAGAAAGAGGGGCTAAAGAAGCTATAAAAACCACGAAAATGATGGTATCAAGAGGTATTGGAGTCTTAGAGAATTCTTTGGTTTGTGAGTTACAAATTATCAATGAAAGAGGTTCTCAATTTACTAGTAATTGTTTGATATACAGATAAGTGATAACTACCTATTGATTTCAATAACAACCTTTAAGCGTTTGTGAATTGGAAATAAGGATGTGTTGTGACCGAGGTCATGAAAAAATCTTAGAGATGATTGAGGCAACACAATAGTTTGAGTAATATTAGAGTTTGAAAAAGATTTATTTTACTTTGCCATGCTAAAATTAACCATCAATTAATTTTTTAATATATAAAATTTAATTTAAAATTTTAAATACTCTTTAATAAAAATGAACTATTTCGAGCTTAGCTCAATAGATAAGATATGAATTATTATTCTAAAGTTCGATAGTTTTATTTTTATCAGAGTAACTCAATAAGAAAAATAAAAATTAAAAATTGAGTTACGATTAAGGGAAAAACGAAATGTTATCCCCTAAAGTCCTTCACCTGGAGCCTAAAAAGAGGAGAAAAAAAATGATAAAATAAAAAGGTAGTAGTAGGTGTTTGAGAGGGGAGAATTCTTGGTGTAAGGCCTTGTTTTTTGCCTTATAAGTACAAACCAAAATGCATAGTCATTTGTTGTGTTCCATTCTACGCTCGATTTGGCTCTTCATCAATCCCTTCTCTCACCCACTCTTAACGTCCTCAATTATACCATTCCCACCAATCCCAAAATGACCCTCCCCGCCGTCGTAGCTTCCGCCCAAACTGTTTGTGTCACCGGCGCCGGTGGCTTCATTGCCTCTTGGCTCGTGAAGCTTCTTCTCCAAAAGGGTTACACTGTTAGAGGCACAGTAAGAAACCCAGGTTGGTTATTTTAGTTAAGGTGTTTTTATGAAATCTAATTCTCCAAGTTTTGATGATTACTTGTCTTTTATGAAGATGATCCGAAGAATGCTCATTTGAAAGAGTTGGATGGAGCTGAGGAAAAGCTGAGGTTGTATGGTGCTGATCTTCTTGATTTTGAGAGCCTTAAAGCCGCCATTATCGGTTGCGATGGTGTCTTCCACACGGCGTCTCCGGTGACCGATGACCCAGTGAGTCGAATTTTTATGGCTTTGTCTTTGTCTCTGTTCATCAAAACCCCCAATATCACCTCTTATGGCTTTGTCACTTATGAGACCGTATTCTTAAACTCATAATTAATCATTTTTAAGCATATAAATAAATGATCAAAACATATGAAAGTTAATTTGATAGTAATTTATGTTGAAGATTGTCGGGAGAGAAGTTCCACATCGGCTAATTAAGAGGATAATCATGAGTTTATAAGTAAAAAATACATTTTCATTAGTATGAGACATTTTAGGGAAACATTCCCCAAGAACAAATTCATGAGAGCTTATGCTCAAATGGAACGATATCATACCATTGTAGAGCGTTGTGATTTCTAATATGATATCAGAATCATGTCTTTAACTTAGCCATGTCAAACAAAGAAGTTGTGAGCCTTGAAGGCTCCATAGGCCTAAGGAGAGGTTCTATGGTGTACTTTGTTCATGAAAAAGATTGTTGAGGATTGTTAAAAGAGGAGTTTCATTGGCTCATTAAAAAGTTGATCATGAGTTTATAAATAAAGAATATATCTTCATTAGACAATATCATATTATTGTGGAGATTCGTGATTTCTGACCGTCACTAATTCAAGGCATCAAAGTTTTTAAATTTAGTGATAGTATAACGAATTTCACGAATTGATAGGAAAAAGTGGAGGAGACAATAATTGGGACAAAGAATGTTATAATGGCAGCAGCCGAGGCTAAGGTCCGGCGAATAGTGTTCACATCATCCATTGGAACTGTATACATGAACCCTAATAGAAGCCCCGACATGATAGTTGATGAGTCTTGTTGGAGTGACCTTGACTTTTGTAAAAATACAAAGGTAACCCTTTCATATTAGTTTTTTTCTATACTTTTTATTTATTTATTAATTTATTAATTTTAAAAATTAAGCTTATTTAAAGGGTGATGTTTGCACATCATCTTTGAAATTAACAATAACAAACCCAAGAG
Source organism: Cucurbita argyrosperma subsp. sororia (assembly GCA_018691285.1). Taxonomy (NCBI): domain Eukaryota; kingdom Viridiplantae; phylum Streptophyta; class Magnoliopsida; order Cucurbitales; family Cucurbitaceae; genus Cucurbita; species Cucurbita argyrosperma. The sequence goes on along the minus strand of CM031894.1, from coordinate 6,993,324 downwards.
TTTTGTGGAAACATTGGACAGAACTGGTATTGTTATGCAAAGACAGTTGCAGAGCAAACAGCATGGGCAATGGCGGCGGAGAAAGGGGTGGATCTAGTAGTGTTGAATCCCACATTGGTACTTGGACCATTATTACAAGAAACAATAAATGCAAGTGTAGCTCATATAATGAAGTACTTGACTGGTGCTGTCAAGACATATGTCAACGCCTTTCAAGGTTATGTTCCTGTTTAATTTACATGTTTTCTAGTAATATCTTCTTGTTTTTCTCACATATGTTTCATATTTAGGTTATGTTCATGTTAAGGATGTTGCCAAAGCTCATGTCTTGTTGTATGAGACTCCTTCTGCTTTTGGTCGATACATCTGTGTTGAAACTATGCTTCATCGACAAGAGTTGGTTGAAATTTTGGCTAAGTTCTTCCCCGAGTATCCTATTCCTACCAAGTAAGTTTAAATCTCTCTTTCTCGTTCTCCTTTTTTATTGGATTAAAATATAAAAAGAATAAAAAAATGTTCATAAATTTTGTCATTTCTTTCAAGAATACTTGCATTCGTAAGAAAGTTGCAACGATGAATAGAATAACCTAAAAATATAGTTAAAATATTTGGAAAAAATTCAAGTTTCAGGTTGTAGTTGACCAATAAAAATTAGGTTAGGCAAAAGGGTGAAGAATTTCTTTTGGGATTTTGTCATGGGTGTTTGGTAAAAAAATAATTAGTAGAAACCGGAAGCATGACTTGTTGGTGCAACTCAACTACCACCAAAAGATTGAGCACTAAATTTCAATTTTTAGGTTTGATGAATAGTCAAAGAAATTGTGTTTGATATGATATGGTATGGTAGGTGCTCGGACGAGGTGAGCCCTAGAAAGAAGCCTTACAAATATAGCGTCAAAAAGCTGAACGAGTTGGGCATGGAGTTCATACCTGTGAAGCAATGCATCTACGAAACTGTGAAGAGCCTTCAAGAGAAGGGTCATCTTCCATTACCAACCCATTTTTAATATTGCAATTACAAATAACTTCACAGATATTTATATCCAAGAGAGAAGGTATAGAACGTAAAGAAAAAGAGGGAGAGAGAAAATATTATAGATCTTGGTACCCATTTCTTATGTTACTTATGTATATGTACGCATTAATACTATGCTAATGTATTTAATTAGTATGTATTCTTGGGTTTTTCGTTTTCTTTAAAGGATATGTGATATAAATCAAGATATTTCAATCATACCATATGAACTTAAGAAAAGTTAGGAAGAAGGTTATCTAAATTACCATGAGTAAAAATTAAGTTATATTAGATGAAGTCAAGTTTCATTAAAGTTAACCGACAAGTTGCAATTAATACTACATTAAGAAGAATCGAGCTTCTTTTATGCAACAATGCTTCTAGATACATCAAGTGAGGCTTCATTTATTCTCAAATGGTTACAACTTTTTTTATAAATGATAATCTAGATTTATGGTATTTTATTAATGTATTTTAAGGGTTAAAAACTTCTTATTAAGCAATTACATAGGGACTAATTATGATTAAAATTCTTGAAATGTCTTATTAAAAGTCAAAGGTGTCATTGGTTATATAAAACTAGGTATGTTGCCTTTGTAAAATAGATTTGAAAAATGTAGTAATTAAGAGTCAAATTTCTTTGAAATTTTATACCGTTTAGATTGCATGTTTATAATTATTTAAGTTTGACTATCTGTGAAGTTATTCCAATTTCAAACAAAATTTTCCTACTTTTAGATATTTGATCTTTGTGATTTCGTTTTTGAGATCCCTTATCCAGAATTTCTATTCTATTTATCAATTATTCGTTTTTTTTTTGTTCATTCAGATAATTACAAGAATTATCTTCATCAGAAAAAAGTTTTCCTATTGTGACCAAAGATTTTTTTTTTTTTTTTTTTTTTTTTTTTTTTTTTTTTTGTATCATTTCCAAAAAAAAGTTGATAAAAAAAGAGAGATGACTATGGGGCATAAATAAACGATTTTAGTTCATTGACTAACGATAAAAGCTATTTAATTTATTTTTAAAGGTTAAAAAATCTTAATGCTACTTCTGAAAATTCCATGGTATTTTTGAAAACCCATGACGAACATAAAGATTAAAAATTCTCGAAGAGGAGCAGTATCCCCCTAAATTAACCAAATCTAGTGACGGTACATAAGCCACAAACTCTGAACCTGACTGAAAAGGGAGGCTACCTAGGTAAACAAACTAAACCTCTATCGATTTGAATGTGTGTATCCACTGTTCTCCATGCGTTTCATATTTTCTTGTGTTGAGAGCTCTCTCATGGAATCACATATCCATGTGGAGCTTCCTTCTACATGATGGAGTGATACTTAGAGTTCTTGAGAGTTTTTTTTTTTTTTTTTTTTTTTTTTTCAATTAAATCAATCAAATTATTATTTTTTCAATTAAATAATCAAATTATTAATTTATAAGTAGATCTGGATAGGTTTTAATGAAGTAGGAAAAAAAAAAAAAAAAAAACTAACATGGTCTTTCCGTTTATTTTTTAAAAACTTTAAAGGATGTTAATAAAAAAAAATTAAGTTAAAAATATATTTTTTAATTTTTTTTAAAATATTAATGGACTGCTTTATTTGTAAGGCTATAAATAGTCTTTTATTATTCAGGGATAGAATGAAGAGTTAGTGGATAAAGATCGGATTGGTGGATAATGATTGCAATTCGTGGATAAGGACGAACCCCGAATCTAATTCAATAATCTACCGAAAAATCAACTTGACTTGTGAAAGTACTGTAATAGTCCAAAATTAAATAAATAAATAAACAAATAAAAATTATTATTACGTTTAAAAAATAATGATAAATTAACAAAAATTAGTATTACTTTATTCTTCCAACTTCCGTATTCACTTACCCAATAATCTCTCTTCAACCCACCTCAGTTCCTCACCGAATCAAATAGAAAAAAAATGTCAGATTTGAGAAAACAGAAAGACTATTAACAGATTTACAAGTGGTACTACAAGTCTACACCTAAAAATGTCAGATGTGAGAAAACAGAAAGACTATTAGCAGATTTACAAGTGATACTACAAGTCTACCTCCAAAAATGACAGAAAGACTATTAGCAGATTTACAAGTGATACTACAAGTCTACATCCAAAAATGTCATATTTGAGAAAACATAAAGACTATTAGCAGATTTACAAGTCTACATTATAAGAGATTTAGCCAGGTAAGTTATATTTGTTAAAGATCACGTAGTATTTGTTTAGATTGTTGTATCTGATTAAATCTCCTCATAGTTAGGAGTAAGATTAAGTTTTGATTTGATTTAATTTTGATTTGTATCAGATTAAATCTCGTTATAGTAAGATTAAGTTTTGATTTGATTTAATTTTGATTTAATTTTGATTTGTATCGGATTAAATCTCCTCAGTAAGTTCTGATTTGATTTAATTTTGATTTGATTTAGGTCTTGATTTGTTTACTAGTTTATTACAAGATTTTCTCCATATTTTTAGGTAGATTTTTTAAAATATTTTTATGTATTCTCTGTATATATATTCCGCCTTCTTGCTCTTCATAATATAATTTTTTTATCAACCATTCAATCACTCCCTATTTCATTGACAATTGTTATCACAGCTATCTTCTTAAGGGATTTGTGAGAGCAAAATGGGAGGAGAATCCAGTTTTTCAGCTGTTGCACCACCAGTCTTCAAGGGAGACAATTATCAAATGTGGGCAGTTCGTATGGAGACTTATCTGGAGGCTTTGGATCTTTGGGAAGCAATAGAAGAGCATTACGAGGTCCCTCCACTTCCAACAAATCCTACTGTAGCACAAATCAAAGCACGGAAGGAAAAGAAGACAAGAAAATCAAAGGCAAAAGCTTGCCTATTTGCTGTTGTATCTCAAATGATCTTCATGCGAACAATGTCCCTCAAAACAGCAAAAGAAATCTGGGATTACCTCAAGGTTGAATATGAAGGAGATGAGAGGATTCGTGGAATGAAAGTTCTGAATTTGATTAGGGATTATGAGTTGCAGAAGATGAAGGAGTCTGAGTCGGTGAAAGAGTACTCTGACAGACTTCTCAGCATCGCCAACAAGGTGAGATTGCTTGGTTCTGTGTTAAATGATTCCAGGATCGTTGAAACGTCGCTGGTTACTGTTTCAGAGAAGTTTGAAGCCACCATTTCTACTCTGGAGAACATCAAAGACCTGTCAAAGATTTCTCTTACAGAACTCTTGAATGCTTTACAAGCACAAGAGCAAAGGAGGTCTATGAGGCAAGAAGGGGTGATTGAAAGGTGCCTTACCTGTTAAGCATCAAGACAATAGCAGGTATAAAAACAAGAAAATTTTTAAAAACCAATCGACGAATGGAGATTCATCTGCCAATTATCAGAAGACAAAAGGAGGAGGTTTCAAAAAATCTTATCCACCTTGTCGTCATTGTGAGAGGAAAGGTCATCCACCATACAAGTGTTGGAGAAGACCTGACGCTAAATGCTCCAAATGCAATCAAATTGGACATGAAGTTGTGATCTGCAAAGTCAAAGGACAAGTGAAAGAAGTAGATGCATAGGTAATTGATCAAGAAGAAGAAGATCAATTGTTTGTGGTCACTTGTTTCTCAAGCAAAGAATCAAGCGAAAGCTGGTTGATTGACAGTGGGTGCACAAATCACATGACATATAACAAGGAGTTTTTTGAGGAATTAAGAGACACTGAAGTCAAGAGAGTGAAGATTGGCAATGGTGAACACTTGGAAGTCAAGGGAAAAGGCATAGTAGCTATAACAAGTTATGAAGGTACAAAATTTATTCCAAATGTTTTATTTGTACCTAAAATTGATCAAAATCTCTTAAGTGTTGGTCAGTTACTTGATAAAGGCTATAAAGTGTTGTTTGAGAATAAACAGTGCTTGATCAAAGATGCTAATGGCAAAGAATTGTTCAATGTCAAAATAAAAGGAAAAAACTTTGCTCTAAATTCGATGGAGAAAGAGCAGATGACCTTTATATCCAGAACTATGCCACTGAGATTTGGCACAAAAGACTTGGGCACTTTCATCATCGAGGTTTGCTTCAGATGTAGTCAAAGAAGTTGGTAGAAGGACTCGCTCACATTGATGATGACATGTCTCCTTGCCGTGCTTGTAATTTTGGGAAGCAACACAGGCAACTCTTTCCTAAACAGGCTTGGAGAGCCTCGAAAAAATTGCAGCTGGTTTATACTGATCTTTGTGGTCCTTAGCGAACACCATCATTAAATGGTAATCTTTATTACACTATTTTTATTGATGTTCTAACAAGAAGGTGTTGGATCTTCTTGCTGAAGCAAAAGTTAGAAGTTGCATGTGTATTTTGGAAATTAAAATCCCGAGTTGAGAATGAAAGTGCATGCTTGATTTAGACTATAAGATAAGAAAATGGCAAGGAGTACACTTCAGAAACTTTTAACAGGTTTTGTGAAGAGGCTGGAATTGAACATCAATTGACAACACATACACTCCTCAACAGAATGACGTCAGTGAAAGGAGAAATAGATTCATAATGGAGATGATGAGATGTATGCTTCATGTGAAGGATCTTCCAAAACATTTTTGGGGAAAAGTAGCAAACACTTTTGTGTGCTTGCAAAATCGAATTTCAACAAAAGTTGTGAAGGACCTCACACCATTTGAAGTTTGGTATGGTTACAAACCGTCTTTAAAGTTCCTTAGAGTATTTGGATATCTTTGCTTCACATACATTCCACACGTCAAGCATGATAAGCTTGACAAAAAGGCAAAAACTGGCATCTTTGTTGGGTATAGCACTATATCCAAAGCTTACAGAGTTTTTCAACCACACACTAGTCGTGTTATTGTGAGCTAAGATGTTCATTTTCCTGGAAATGAGCAATGAAATTGGGAAGAACTAACGAAGGTGAATCAAATTTCTAATGGACCAAACAATTTAATCTTTAGTAGCATGTTAGAAGAGTTTGAAGATAAACGACTGGAAGAGTCTGAAGATGAACAACAACAAGAGTCTAAAGATAAACAACAAGATGCTTTGGTTGATGATGCACCTGTCAAAGGCGGAGCTTTCAATGATCGAGAAAGACAAAACCTGGGAGTTGGTTAATCGACCTCTAAACAGAAAGATAATTGCAATAAGATGGGTGTTCAGGAAAAGTTTGGAGTTCACAGTATCTAAACAAGGAGGAGTGTTAAAGATCACGTATTTGTTTAGATTGTTGTATCTGATTAAATCTCCTTATAGTTAGGAGTTAGATTTAGTTTTGATTTGATTTAATTTTGATTTGATTTAGTTTTTTATTTATTTTAGTTTTTGATTTGTTTATTTGTTTGTTACCATATTTTCTGTAGATTTTTTAAATATATTTGTGTATTTTCTGTATATATATACCGCCTTTTTGCTCTTCATAATATAATTTTCTTATCAACCATTAATCACTCACTAACATGAAGATCAGATCAAAGATTGTACTATGCAGCATTCACAGGATGTTAGTAAAAGAACGAGTGATTGAATGGTTGATGAGAAGATTATATTAGGAAGAGTGAGAAGACTCTATATATATATACAGAGAATACAAAAAAATGTTTAGAAAATCTACCTAAAATCTGGTAACAAACCAGTAAATCAAATCAAAATCAAAAGTAAATCAACTCCTAACTATAAGGAGATTTGATTATATACCAATTGACAGCCATCTAAACAAACACGTGATCTTTAACACTCCTCCTTGTTTAGATGCTGTGAACTCTAAGCTTTTTCTTAAACACCCATCTTACTTCAATTATCTTTCTGTTTAGAGGTCGATCAACCAACTCCTAGGTTTTGTTTTTCTCAATCACTGAAAGCTCCTCCTCTACAGGTGCATCATTAGTGAAAGCATCTTGTCGTTCATCTTTAGACTCTTATTGTCGTTCATCTTCAGACTCTTCTAACATGCTACCAAAGATTAAATTGTTTGGTGCATTAGAAATCTGATTCACATTGTCAATTCTTCTCAATTTCATTGCTCATTTCCAGCAAAATGAACATCTCGTCTCACAATAACACGACTAGTGTGTGGTCGAAAAACTCTATAAGTTTTTAATATAGTGCTATACCAAACAAAGATGCCAGCTTCTGCCTTTTTTTCAAGCTTATCATGCTTGACCTATGAAATGTAAGTGAATCAAAGACACTCAAATTCTCTAAGAACCTTTAAAGAAGGTTTGTAACCATACCAAGCTTCAAATTATGTCAGGTCCTTCATAGCTTTTGTTGAAGTTCGATTTTGCAAGCACACAACAATGCTACTTCTGGAGAAATCACCCGTCGTGGAGGATATCATGCCTTAAGATTATAAATGAATGAGTTGGAATAGGAATAGTTGATTTTCATTAGAGGATGGTGAGTGATAAAGCTCGGTGAGTTTTGGATTTGTTTTATCCTATGCAGTTTATGTCGATTTGTAGATATTTTGAGGTAGATCTGATCTAGGTTGGAGTTGGACCGATACTTGTAGTGATGTTAAGTTAAAGGAAGCCGATACGAAATAAGATGTTTTAATCATGTCACAAAGAGTTTATGGTGGATGACAAGATTGTACCATTCGCGTTTGGATTTAGGGAAATTTCATTCTGGTATTGATGGACATGAGAGTTACAACCTTTCAACTTACCAAATGTTACTCTATGATTTATTTTCAAAGCTATAAATAATTGTTCATGTGGTTGGTTTACTAGAAGAATTTTGGATATTAAAATTAAAGTATTAAGCATGAGCTTGTTCTTTTGCATTTCCTGTGTTTAGATTCGCATGCTTGAGTCATTTAAATGGGGTTGATCAAACCTTTTATGGAGTGATTCAAATCACGAATTCATAAATGAGTTTTTTTTACTCTTGATCTTGATCAACACTTAATCAGCTCCAAAACTTTCCCTTCTGTTGATTTTTTTAAATTTTTTTTTGAGTACTTGGATAATTTAGATCCACCCGTCTTCTATCAAAGTTTAGATTTTAGGTTAGAATATAAATTTAGTTGTTGTTTGTTTATCATTTTTCATTCTAAAATTTTCTATTCTTTTCCATCAAATCACATTTTGCTCGATCATTTTAAATAAAAAACATGTCATTTTGTTTTTGTTTTATTTTATTTTATTTATTTTTTATTTTTTTGTCTTCTGTATTTTCATAGATCTCGTCCTATAATAAAAACGTTATATTTTATGAGATCTTGAAATTTAGGTTACTTCCATGCTAATAAGATCCATTTTGGATATCTCTTCAAGGAAATTTGGATGAAAGCCACCCATCAATGAAATGCTAGTCTAATTAGAGTTGAATTTGAGGACCAAGGAAGAGAGAGACAAATTGTACAACCCATTCAAAAAAAGGAAACTTGCCTTCTACCACTAGACAACATTTCAAATGATGATATTGTTACGAATGACGAGTAGACCAACAAAGATAGTATACAAGTATATGTTGCTCCCATGTCTATTAAAGACAAAAAGTGAAGAAAGTGAAAAAGAGAGAGAAATTTTTTTTGACACATATATAGAGAATAAAGAGAAAGATGGTTCTATTACCCGAGTTTGTGAGAAGAACAATATTTATGTAATACCCGAATTTTTTAGATAAATAAATAAAAATAATAAAATAACAACATAGGGGAAAAGGGTCTTTTTGCCCCTCCTCTTTCCCAAACGGTCTAGTTGTTTGGGCTATAAGAAGAACGAGAAAGAAAAGAAAAAAAAAGAGAGAGAAAGAGAAAAGAGAGAGGAGAAGATGTTAGGGTTTGGGAGAGAGAAAGAGCATCGAAGACAATCTACTGTTGGAGATCGAATCCAAGGCAAGAAATTTCGGAGCAATACTTCTCTCGGTGCTGGAAAAGGAGTTTGGGTGGCGGATCCACTCATTCCGGCAAGAAAATCCGAGAATGGACAAAGTAAGGTTCCAAACTTCTTGTTTCGATTTTATCTAGATCTGAGGAGTTTCTTGAGCGTTAAATCTGGAATTTTTGAGGTATGTAACTAAAATAAGATTCACACAGGTTTCTTGAAGTCTCTCGACGAAAATCAGAGTTCCAAGAAAATACGATTTTCGGTAAGAACTTGTATTTTTTTCCCGAATTCGAACTCAAATAATAAGACCTGTGATTACCACAAAAAAAAAAAAAAAAAAAAAAAAAAAAAAAAAAAAAAAACAAGAAAAATATATTGTAGAAATAAAATATGAGATCTACAATATCCGTGAAGAGAACTTGTTGATTCGGATTACGGATTGGAAGATATAAAAATCGAAAGAAAATGGATCGAAAACACCAAAACTCACGTTTCTGGAAAAACGCAAGAGGAGAGAGGAGGCATTGCCGCCACATGTCGGCCAGCGTACGGAGGAGCGCGACAGGATCGACGAGCAACACGTGGCGTTTGCGGGCTGGAGAAGCACATTAGGCGCGCGCAACTGTGTTGGCCTGAGTCCGAACCACGCGAACCGAACCGATCCGGCCACTAGCCCACAACTGCGCGGGAAGTTGCGCGTGGACACGCGCGCGTAGTACACTCTCCAGAGCGCGTCAGCGCGCGTGTAGGTGCGTGAGTGACCTTTTTCCCTCCGTTCGACCTCTGTTTGCTTGATTTTCGCCCCGATTTCAACTCTGATCTTATTTTTATGTGAATTAGGACCTATAAGGAAATTCCATAATTTTTGGAACCTTTTTTAGCAAATAATTCGAGCTTGGGAAGGCACGCGTCAACCATGTAAGTAGCCATTTGGATTCCCACGAGCAATACTTGTAGGAACCACTTGGAATAAGCATACATGCTATCATACCCATAAACTTATCTAGCTGAACCTAGAATATTAGTATGGAAACCATGAAAATGAAATAAGTAAGGAAACCTATTTCTTCTGGATATGAATGATTATGTAATCTGTTTAGATTGAGATTCTGATAATGTATGTATGCATGAGGAGGATGGAAAACTTATGAAATCTGTGCTCCAGGTGAAGATGGACGTTATCTTCCCGTTGAGAATGTTTGTTAATATTGCATGAACTACTACGTGTTAACTCCTATGCATGATGATTCCTTGTGTTATCTTTCTTGATGAATAGGAAAAAATTGTGAGCTTAGATTAGGGTGCTTGTGACTAAGTAGGCTAGATGAGACCCCAGATTGGGGGACCTCTAGAATACCGTGCATTTAGACCCATAAAATGATTACCGACGGATCCAGAGCCCAGAATTCGAAACCTGATAGGTTTGTGAGACCTTGCACGAGATTCCTATAGATGCATGAATCCAAGTTTAAGCCACCAAGTAGCACCCTAGAAAGAATAGTAGGTCACCATGGTAACTATAGGTAGCCCGCTAGAGTTGAGTAGTGTGGATAGTGTCATCAGAACCTCCACTTCCTTCTCTGCTCTGATACCGTACTATCGAGATAGAGCTCCGGTACGGAGATCGTTGAGCTTGGCAGATCCGGATAGGGAAGTGTGCAGGTGTCCAGACCTAGTGGTGATAGCTAAGGGGTCTTCTGAACAGGACTCTTGGGCCGTAGAAACCCGTCCCTAAGTGGGGGACGTGGAGCCACGTAGGATGACTTAGTAGCTGACCGGCACACAAGGGGTTGCACCCAAATTTAGTGGATGTATGGTCCCGTGTGAGGGTTGTTAGCTAACCTCCACGGATGATGTTCAGAGAGAGTCACGTATTCAGATCCAGCCATACGATCCCCTCAGATTTACTTATGAGGTTGCGCCTCACCTCAAGACACTGATCATTTCACTGCATAAGATGGGCAAGCCTCTTAAGATACAGAAAAGAGGTTGTAGCTTAGATCACTCTCCTTAGAAACTCGAGAAAGACCATGGATACCTACCAAGATAAGGATGCGAAAAGAACCTACAAGTAGGCTGCTTACTGAGTATTTTTATACTCATTCCTTTCTACTTTTTTTTTTAGGTGCCAGTCTATACGGAGAGGTGTTCGAGAGCTGCACTGTTACAAAGGGGTGTCGTTTCGAAGCGTCAGTCCCTTGTCGGTCTTTTAGAGTCTTTTGTATTTCATTTTATATTTGTAATTCCTTTTTATAATAGTTTGAAACAAATCTTTTCCCTATTTTGTTTTAATTAAATGATATTTTTATCTTTTACTTTACTTTTCTTTTCTTTTATTTTATTTTTATTTGTTTTCGATTTTGTCTTTTTAGTCATGATTCGATTTTTTGAAGCCTTGAAAATTGGGTCGTGACAATTTTATATACGAAATAAAAAGTACACAAACTTGAAAGTGAAAGGACTTTCTTTCTATCTAGAACAATTTAACTAAGTGTACCAACATTAATATCGAATAATTGCTGTAAATTAAAATGATTATTGAAAAGTAAGATTAGTCATTGAATCCAATACAAGCCAACATGGAACTCATGGAAAAAAACAAAGACCAATGAGCTACACAAAAAGTTGCAGTTCCATTTCACTTTACATCCGTGCATTACCTAAATATAAAAGTGAATACCTCAAGAAGATTAAAACCACGAAATGCAAAGATTTTAAGTTCGCATTACAAAGGAGCTCAAATGGATTCGAGAACGAATCTTCTTGAAGGGGAGAATGATATGAAATAGGATATCTTAATCATGTCACAAAGATTTCATGATAGATGACAAGATTGTACCGTACAATTATGTAACAAAGGTTTCATGGTGCAGACTTAAACATGCGTGCCAACAGGTGTCCTCTCTAACCGGTAGACGCTACACCCCTCTTGCTGGCCGCCATGTGTTTGTTGTCGATTACTTACATTTTGTTTATTTTCCAAATTCTTGTCATTTTTGCATTTTCAAATCATTTATTTTGATTTTTTCTCACTTCCAATCCGTAACTCAAATCAACTCGGTTTCTTCACGAGATTTAAGATTTCTATTCCACCTATTCTAAAGTAATTTTCTTAAAATTTTTTGACACTCACGGACCTTAATAAGTGAGTTTGAATTTCAAAAAAAGTTTAGTTCTTACTCAAGTTGGACATTTCACGGTTTCAACGCGATTTTTAGCCGAGTTTCAACACGAAACTTGCATGAATCCTCCCTTAGAGTAATTTTGTTGAATATTAAAACTTAAATCAACAAAAAAATCTTCCGATCTAGGATGAAAAAGTAAACACGTTGCAAAGGTGTTAATATGAGCCCACAGTTCAATTATAAAACAAGCTTCACTAGAAATTTTATCAAAATCAACTTAAGCCAATCTTTGTACTAAAAAAATCAAATTGTTTGCCTATGCATTCTAGCATAATGATACAAAGAACAAACAATTAAAATAAAAACAAATGACTATTAGTACAAAAAAAAAAAAAAAAAAAAAAAAAAAAAACTCAAATTGTTCTACTTTTCCCTTTATACTTGGAAAAACTTCAGCAATGTCCCACACTTGAACTTTTTCTACATAGACTCTTAAAAAAGAGAACAATGAAGCAGTGAGGCTTGACACCTTGCAAACACAAAGTGAACGAGAACCTTGGACACCATACAAACGGGTTGGAAAAAAAATAATGAAATTAAAAATAACAGGAAAAAAAAAAGACCCAATAAAATTCCTAGATGCTTATGATCCCTCCAAAGCTTTTTGGTGTTTATCTAAGCAGATGTAATTGAAGAACTATTTTTTAGTAGAAGTATCGGAGCACAATCATTCTTGCTCGGTACTAGAAATATGTTGCCACTAATTCTGAAAAAGAATCTTGAATTCAAAATAGAAAAAAAGTTTGAATACATAGATTTATTGGCAAATAAGAAGAAGATGACGAATTACCATAAAAATTATTATAATATTATACACAAATGAAAAGCTAAAAAGGAATATACCCTGTCCATGATATGCTAACAAGTTCAGATTCAACCGAACCATTCCAAAAAGAAAATAATCACTACGAAGATCATCATTAAATCATAGACATATCAAAATACAAAAAATAAGCATCACTACACAACAAGGAAACTACTAATCCATTCACATCAAAGAACAGGAAGAAAAAGATTCGACATGAAAATCATCACTACATTGAAAAAAAGAGAGGAAAAGAGTTAAAACCCAACAGAAAAATTAATAAATTTGGATTGAACAGTGGCTACAACTTAACGGAAACGATAAATCATGCAAAGAGAAGAGCGGAAATTCGGCAATATAACAAGAAACATTGAGGGAAATAATACAAACTGAAGGGGATTCCAACGGAAAAGTGACAAAAGTTGTAGTGGATGAGACGGTGGTTAACATGGAAGTAAGTCGAGCAGTTTTAGGCGAATCCATAATGAAGAAAGTTAAGTTTTGTATTTAACCTAACAACAATTCTCTCATTTTGAATTGAAACTAATTATAAGATATTAGTGTTATATAGAAAAATTGATTGAATTGTAGTATTCAATAAAAAAAAGGTCAACACTGAGATATTAACGAAGGATAGTTTGTGTGGACTATTCCATATTCTTCACGGGAGACCAAACAGCACTAATTTTTGGAAAACAAAGTTCTTCTCTTCATGACTGTCATGTACCGCTCCTAGTTGAAAAGATGGTTGTAACATGAAGTGGAGAAATATAGAAGGAAAAATGTAAGCTGAGGAGGGTTATTTTATAAAATGGTACAGTGGAGAGCTAATTATATAATAAATTTCTTGTAGTGGGATCTCCAAAAAGAATTTCTTAATCTCTTATAAATTAAAACGATATTATACTTGAAAATAACTTTATTATTTATAAAGTGCCATAAACAAAGCAATTGTCACGGTTTTATAATATCTAATACAACCAAGTCTTGAAGTAAAATAATAACATAAATGAATTTATTTTTCAAAAGTTCTCCATATATAACACCATTGATCCCCAAGTGGTTTATCAATCAGCTAAAAGTTATAACATAATTTCTATCAAATCTTAACATGATCTTTTGGTGGGGATTAAATTAATATTGTTAAATATAATAACTTTTTAAAAGCACTACAAAAGTTGAGAGATAAAGTTCTTTATTATATAGAATTAAATCGTTATGCTAAATTAAAAATGAACTAAAATAGTAATGTAATGAAAGTATTGAGATCAATTTTATTAAAGAAGAAGGGAAAAAAAAATGACAATGGCATAATAGTAATAATAGAAAAAAAATGAGGGGAAAAGAAATAAATAAGACTTTCTCAAAAATAATATGTAACGACCCAGATTTCTATTAACCTAAATTCAAGGACTTAGGTGTTTAAAAGCAACCTTAAAATAACATATAGAATTAATAAATAAGACAATTAAAACATCAAAATAAACACCATATACTAAGTTAAGACTAAAAAAATAAAATACTAGTACACTGTACATGTGTCATGGTCTTTGTTTGTGACGTCATCGTTAGCCATACATGAGTGTCTTGCCTTTATTTGAAATATGAGTAGCAAACACGTGTCACTCATGGTCCAAGGACCTATCGTTAAAACATCATAAGCGTGGCCTCTAGTCCAGACAAATTTGGATATGTAGTACTTTTCCACACAATCTCTAAGGTGGTTCACATCCCTAAACCCATCATAGTCGAGCTAATTGTCCATAGCAACGCTGGAGGTCAGCAGACCTCTAAGTGTCATGTGAGGCATGATGATGATCATCATTGTAGTATACTCATCCGTACTCATCATTATAAATAGGGAAGTAACCCAATGTATATGTGTTGAACACTGTCATAAGCCCTATTCTCTAGGATCAAGACCTATTCTCAAGGTCTTTTTAGGCTTGTTCGTTTATCTTTAGGTTTAGCAGAGGGCTATATAATGCCATTCTTTCTGCTGTTGAAATCATCAAGTTTTGAATGTCATATTGTATGTTTTGAGTAACTTTGGTGTTGTGAGTACATTTGTTCCGCTTTCGGCGCTCAACAAGTGGTATCAGAGCCTTATTGTGGTATTTGGGGGTATTGTGAAAGTTTGGGCCTCATCGATCATTAGACGTGCTCACAATCGTGTTTATTCTCTTGAAAATCAATTTTCAAGAATTGTGTTTTTGAGTTACATCCAGATTAATTATTGCAAATGGCAGAACCATCATTGTAACGACCCTAAATTTCCACATATCTAGAGTCGCCACTAACGTCTCATGCTCATCTCTAATGCAGAATAAAAACCTAAGCATGCTCATCTTTATTAGCGGAAAAATTTAAAACTTCATAATACATTAAAACATTGGAAAACACTACCGGACTTATGTGTTTCAAACATCGTGCTGGAGTTCAAAAAGATAAAATAAAACGATTACAAATTAATTAATATAAATAAATGAAATGCAAACGCCCTATCCTAACCAAGACTAGGAATTAAATATGCAACTATCCTATACACGCACCACAGTCTTTGATCACGATGCCACCGTCAACCGTACATGGGAGCCTTGCCTTTACCTGAAAAACAATATGGCACACGGCCTGAGTATTTTGAAGAAATACTCAGTAAGTGACCCCACTATAGGGGCCATGCTAATGCAAACACATGCAATCATGAATAGGGACCTATCTCTAATCATCTTAGGGGTGGCCTCCAGTCTCGGACAAATTGGATGTGTAGTACTTCCCTACACAAGACTCACACGTGCGAGTGTGAGTCCCCAGGGCGCTCGCACACCCCCTGGACCCTCTGGTCAAGCTAATCTGTAGCGACGTCCGGAGGTCAGCAGAACCCCATAGTGTCATGCGCCTCATGAACACCCTCATCTGTGTGCTTTCGCACCTGTGCGCATTCGCGCTCATCATAAGGTGGGCGTCCGCACTCATCATCTCTAGGGGAAGTAGCCCTATGCTTATGAACATACAAAATGCATGAGGTCCCTCTAAATCCATCGTAATGTCTCTTCTGACACAACCCTCTAGTCTCATCTCTTTGTTACTCTAGGTAACGCATACTCGTGGATATTTATATCAATATCATTTTCATGCTCTTAGGGTTGTGTCCTACGTCGATCTAACGACATGATGCAATGTGGCACTCATCATCATCTAGCATGCTCAATATGGAACACATCATCATATTAAGGTAAAAATCATGCAATCATCATGCTCATCATAATGCCACAACGTGCGTCAAACATATCAAGCGTCACTCAACAAAATATGTATATACTAGCACATATCATCAAGCATCGTATAATTTATTTAGCCTATCCTATAGTAAGGCCACTTACTTGGTTGGCCTTGGCCGAAGTACCCCCTAAATAGCTAAACGTAAGCTCCCGTTCCGTGAGAGCTGCTTCCTACGTCGCCGGGGTTTGTTTCCTACCACACCGTTCACCACTTTCCGTTAGTATTTCACAATTAATTTACCTATAATTTAATAAATGTGAAATACAGCTCTAAAACGGCCTCGGATACCTTAATCGGGGCCGAAAACAGATCCGAGAGGGTCGAAACAGTAGAAACCGGGCTAAAAATAGGTGAGCCGAGCCGAACAGCCGCTGGAGAGTCACCGGAGGGAGCCCGAGCCGTTTGTGCCGAGCCCAGCCGAGGGACTGCCGCACCGCTGTGTGACACGTGGCAGCAGCAGAGAAAGCCACGTCGGGCGGTAGTGTCGGGTCGAAGCGCGGGTCGCAGTCTGGTTCGGGTTGTGGTTCGGGTCGCGGGCTGTGGAAGGCTACTGGGCCAAGGCTAAACGTTGGGCCTCGGCTTACTGGGCTGGGCCGCAAGTGTTTGGTTTGCAGGCCGGCTCAATTGGACCGTGGGTCTAGTCTGGGTTGGTTCAACTGAACCGTAGCTTCTGGGCCGGTTTGAGGTTTGGGCCGCTGTAGTTGGGCTGGGCCGAAGGCAGAGGCCAAGGGAGGAACGGGCTGGCTCTCCCGGGTTCTGGGTTCGGGTTGACCCGGATCCGTGGATCTCGTCTTCCTTACCCGACTTTGGCCGATTTTCCGGCGAGCTTTCTCTCTCCTTCCCGCAGCGTTTCCGTTGCCGATTTCGGTCCTCTTCCTTCCCCTTTTCCTCTTTGTTCGTCGTCCTTCTTTCCTTTTTGGGAGTTTTGCGGCCTAAAAGCTCCTAAAAGCCATAGATCTAAGAATCGATTAAGAAACCTAATTTTCCGACCTCGGTTACCGACGACGACGCTTACGAAATAACACAAAACGCACCCTGAGTTGTTGTGCTTTCGTTAGGGATCTCTCTTATGGTAGTAACAGGTCGTTTGGTGTCGGTTTAAGGGTGGTTTGAGGGCTCGTCGGAGAAACTGGACATTCGCCGGCGTTTGTCCAAAATCTCTCTCTCTCTCTCAAAATTTTCTCTCTTTTCTCCCTTTGCAGGTGTTCTGAAGATGCTGGGCTGAGGGTGGGCGTGCTGTGGCCGTTGTTTCGCGTGG
The DNA here is from genome assembly GCA_018691285.1 of Cucurbita argyrosperma subsp. sororia. Classification (NCBI taxonomy): domain Eukaryota; kingdom Viridiplantae; phylum Streptophyta; class Magnoliopsida; order Cucurbitales; family Cucurbitaceae; genus Cucurbita; species Cucurbita argyrosperma. Next base: position 6,975,950 of record CM031894.1, on the reverse strand, counting down.
GTTCCGCGAAACTCGGCGGTCGCCGGAAAGCTCGCGGGTTTTCCGGCGACTGGGTTTTTTTTTTTTTCGTTTTCATTTATTTATTATATATATATATATTTTTTTTCTTTCCCGGGTCGTTACAATCACGACGTGGATCGAGAGTGTGGAGTTCCAATCTCGAGGTAGAGAAATTTGATGGAACCAATAATTTTGGTGTTTGGCGAGGCGAAGTTAGCGATTTGCTGGTCATGCAAGACCTCGATGTTTCTCTCCAAAAGGAGATGCCTGAAGACATGACAGAAGCAGAATGGACGAAATTAAATCGGCAAGCCTGTGGAATTATTCGATCCTGTCTTGGCAAGGATCAGAAATATCCATTTATGAAGGTTACCATGGCGAAAGAATTATGGGACAAGCTTGAAGCGAAATATATGAAGAAGAGTGTGGAAAATAAACTCAATTTGAAGAAGAAACTCTTCCGTTTTGACTACAAGGAAGGTATCTCAATGGCTGAGCATTTGGATGATTTTAACAAAATCATCACTGATTTGCTCAATCTTGATGTTAAGATTGATGACAAGGACAAGGCGTTGTTGTTATTAAACTCTTTGCCGGAATCCTACGAGTTTTTAGTAACGATCCTATTGCATGGAATCACTAATATTGATCTTGAAGATGTTTCAAATGCCTTAATAAACAATGAGATGCAAAAGAAGGAAAAGGAGACGTATCAAAGCTCTAGCTCAAATGTTCTCACTGCTCATGGAAGGACTTCTACTTGGAAAAGGAACGAATGTGGAGAGTCTCGATTAAAGTTGAGAGGTAGATCTGATAATTGGAGAAAACTTGATAAAAATGAGTGTGCATATTGTCGACAGAAAGGCCATTGGAAAAAAGATTGTTCGATCTTGAAAGAGAAGGGGTCGAAGTCCAATGTGGTTAGAGATGACGACACTGATACAGATGATGCCTTGACAATCTCCCTATCAGCCAGCCAAACCAGTGAATGGATTCTTGACTCTGGGTGCTCCTATCATATGTGTCCCAACAGAGAGATGTTTTTGGACTTCAAAAAGTTCAATGGTGGAGTTGTCTATATGGGCAATGATAGTACTTGCAAGATAATGGGAATTGGCTCAGTACAAATCAAGATGTTTGATGGGGTTATACGAAAACTCAAAGATGTGAGGTATGTCCCTGACTTGAAGAAAAATTTGATTTCACCTGGCGTTTTGGATGCGAGTGGTTATTGCATCATTTTGGAAGGAGGGAATTTGAAAGTAGCTCGTGGAGCTTTGGTGGCAATTACAGGAACTAGAAGAGGTAGCATATACTACCTCAACGGAACCACAATAATTGGGCATGCTGCTGTGGCAAGTTCGAAAGAACAAGACATATCGAAATTATGGCACATGCGACTCGGGCATGCTAGTGAGAAGGCGCTTTAGACATTAGTGAACCAAGGAGTCCTTAAGGGTGCCACAACTGGAAAAATTGATTTCTGTGAACATTGTATATTTAGTAAAAAAAAAAATGTGAAGTTTGGTACAAGTATACACCAAACAAAGGGCATTTTGGATTATGTTCACACTGATGTATGGGGTCCCACAAAGAATGTCTCATTAGGAGGAAAGAGGTGGTTTGTCACCTTTATTGATAACTACTCGAAGAGAGTTTGGATGTATCTCATGAGGCACAAAAACGAGGTTCTCCAAATCTTCCTAGAGTGGAAGAAAATGGTAGAGAATCAGACGGACAAGAAAATCAAAAAGCTGAGATCAGACAACGGGGGAGAATATACTTATGATCCATTCCTTAAAGTATGCCGAGATGAAGGGATCGTTCGACACTTCACTGTTCCTGGTAAGCCACAACAAAATGGAGTTGCTGAGAGAATGAACCAGACATTAATAGAGAAGGTTCGATGCATATTGTCTCAAGCAGGATTGAGTAAGGCATTTTGGGCTGAGGCTCTCAGTTATGCAGGTTACTTGGTGAATCGTTTACCTGTTTCTGGAAACGGTGGGAGAACTCCACTTGAGGTATGGTCACGTAGTCCTGTTAGTGATTATGATAAATTGCATGTGTTTGGGTGTCCTGCTTATTATCATGTGACAGACTCAAAGCTGGATCCTAGAGTAAAAAAAGCCAAGTTTATGGGCTTTAGCAAAGGTGTGAAGGGCTATAGGTTATGGTGTCCAGAAACAAGTAAGATTGTTAATAGTCGAGATGTGACATTCGATGAGTCTGGAATGTTTTTGCAGAAAATTGAAAATAATGACGAGGCATTGAAGCAGGCGGAGAAGGTGGTGTTCTCTCCTGATGTGGTTGCTCCTACTGAAGAACCTATGATCAGGTAAATAATAACTTTGACATCTTAGAACAGAAAGAGCAAAGTCTTGAGAAGCAAAGCCTTGTAAATGAAAGAGTGGAGGAACCTGAGTCAATCGCCAAGAATAGACCACGAAGGGTAATTCGAAAACCTGCAAGGTTTGATGATACGATAGCATATGCTTTCTCTTTGATTGATGGAGTTCCTAATAGTTACAAAGATGCTATTCAGAGCCCGGATAGCTTACACTGGCAAGAAGCTGTGAATCAGGAGATAGCATCATTGGAGATAAATCAAACTTGGGATCTGGTACAACTTCCAAAAGGTAAGAAGGAAATTGGTTGTAAATGGGTTTTTGCAAAAAAGGAAGACTCTTCTGGTATACGTTATAAGGCTCGACTTGTGGCTAAAGGCTACGCACAAAAAGAAGGTATTGATTACAATGAAATTTTCTCACCTGTGGTAAAACATTCTTCCATTCGAATTTTGTTGGCTTTGGTTGCTCAATTTAATCTTGAGCTTGCACAACTCGATGTAAAAACTGCCTTTTTGCATGGAGATTTGGAAGAAGAAATATATATGGCGCAACCAGTCGGTTTCCGAGTAGTTAGACAGCAACATTTAGTATGTAGATTGAAGAAATCTTTGTATGGGCTGAAGCAATCCCCTCGCCAATGGTATAAAAGGTTTGATCATTTCATGGTAGAGCATATGTATACTCATAGTCAATTTGACCATTGTGTGTATTATCGGTGTCTCGATGATGGATCGTTTATCTATTTGCTCTTATATGTTGATGATATGTTAATTGCTTCGAAGAGACAGGTGGAGATTGATAAGCTCAAATATGAGCTTTCTAAAACATTTGAAATGAAAGACTTAGGCAATGCAAAGAAAATACTTGGAATGGAGATAGAGCGAGATCGAAAAAAGGTACAGTCTGGTTGACTCAGTCTCAATATCTACGCAAGGTATTGTCAAGATTTAATTTGAATAATTCAACCAAACCCGTTAGTACTCCACTTGCTCCTCATTTCAAACTTAGTGCTTCCATGTGTCCAAGTTCTGACGATGACAAAAGGTATATGGAGAACATTCCTTATACAAATGCTGTTGGTGCGTTGATGTATGCTATGGTGTGTACTCGACCTGATCTTTCATACGCAGTAAGCATGGTGAGTCGTTATATGCATAATCCTGGTAAAGAGCATTGGCAGGCTGTAAAATGGATTCTTAGGTACATTCTTGGCACTATTGATGTTGGTATTAAGTTTCAAAAACAAGAAATGTTTAATCTTGACAATCGTGTAGCTGGTTATGTAGATTCTGATTATGCTGGTGATTTGGATAAGCGACAATCTACTACGGGTTATTTATTTACTATGGCTGGTGGACCTGTTTGTTGACGTTCAACATTGCAGTCTACTGTTGCATTGTCTACCACTGAAGCAGAGTATATGGCAGTAACGGAAGCTTTTAAAGAAGCTATTTGGATGCATGGTTTGATCAATGACTTGGGTATTTTGCAGGAACATATAGATGTATTTTGTGATAGCCAGAGCACTATTTGCTTGTCAAAAAATCAAGTCCATCATGCTCGTACAAAACACATTGATGTCCGTTTTCACTTTATTCGAGAAATTATTAGCAAAGGGGATATTCGTTTATTAAAAATTGGAACTGCTGATAACCCTGCTGATATGTTGACAAGGTGATCGCTCGTGAAAAGTTCTGGCATTGTTTGGATTTCATCAACGTCGGAAGGGAGTAGTGTCTTGACGTGGTAGCAACCAAAATTGCTATCAACTTGGAGATCTTATGACAAGGTGGAGATTGTTGAACACTATCAGAAGCCCTATTCTCTAGGATCAAGACCTATTCTCAAGGTCTTTTTAGGCTTGTTAGTTTATCTTTAGGTTTAGAGAGGGCTATATAATGACATTCTTTCTGCCGTTGAAATCATCAAGTTTTGAATGTCATATTGTATGTTTTGAGTAACTGTGGTGTTGTGAGTACATTTGTTCCGCTTTCGGCGCTCAACAATATGTGCACACAAAATACATGAGGTTCCTATGGTTTTTCATCTTTAAAACATTTTACAATTCTAAGTAATATGCATGCCTTGACTTTCATACATTCATCAACATTAACATTAATTAAGGTTGTGTCTTAGAAAAATCATCGCCATAATGCATCATAACATTTAATACATGCGCCTCCTCTTAATATGGAATAACGTCATACTAAGTAATTTCAGATGAAAATTTCAAATCCAATTTCAGATCCTTCTTCTTCACTCGACAGATGAAAATTTCAGATCCCATTTTTCCTTCACTCGATAGATCACATTTAATACATGCGCTTCCTCTTCTTCACTCGTCGAGCACGGAGAGGGTTTCATTCACCTTTTTCCTTTTAACTTTCTATATCACAAGTACTCTAGGGGTAGTCGAGCAGAACGTGAAGGAGTGAAGGTGTGTAGGGCAGGCGTGGATGACTAATGTGAAGAGTGACAAGAGCATGGAGCTTGCTTTGGTTGAGATCGCGAGAATCGTGTTATGATTTTTTTCTAATTCATTTCTAGCCGTTACAAAAGAAAGAAATGGAAAAAATGAAAGAAGAGGGAGAGTAGAGTGCTATGCACGAGTATCTCCCTCGTTTAATGCCACTTAATTATCCAAAAAAACAAAAGGACACTTGTTTTCACAGTTTCCAAAATTTGGGCCCATATTTGGAAATAATTTAAAAACAAGAAACAGCATAGTTTATGACTGTTTATAGAAACATGAGCAACCACAAACTTCATCATTCCATACTCAAAATATATTCTCAACAACGCTAAAAAACACATCTTTTTTTATTATAAGACATGAAAACATCATTGTTGAAGTTTGGAGGGAAGTGGAAGATGACCCTTTTGTTGCAAGCTCCTCACAGTTTCATATATGCATTGTTTGATTGGTATGAACTCCACTCCCAATGACTTCAGCTTCTCAACACTGTATTTATAAGGCTTCTTTCTGGGATTCACCTCATCGGAACACCTATAATCATTTCATTAAACAAAACACATTATTCTCAATAATCAAATTACATCTAATTAACAAATAATACATTGAATTGAAATTAAATTTACTTGGTTGGGAGGGGATACTCTGGAAAATACTCTGCAAGAATATCAACCAATTCTCCACGGTGAAGCATACTCTCAACACATATATATCTGCCGGAAGCTGAAGGAGCTTCATAAACCAAGACATGGGCTTTGGCCACATCCCTAACATCAACATATCCTTGAACTGCGTTTACATATGTCTTGGCTGACCCTGTCAAATACTTCATTATATGAACCACACTCGTATTCACAGCCTCTTGCAATAGAGGCCCCAATACCAACATTGGGTTCACCACTACCAAATCCACTCCTTTTTCTTCTGCCACTGCCCATGCTGCCTGCTCTGCTACTGTCTTGGCATAGCAATACCAATTCTGTACATAATTTCCACACTTTAATTCATGTATTTTTCTTAGTTAATTAAAGGGTTTTTTTTTTTTTTTTTTTTTTTTTTTTTTTTTTTTTTTTTTTTTTTTTTTTTATAATTTTATTTTTATGTTACCTTGGTGTTCTTGCAAAAGTCAAGGTCACTCCAACAAGACTCATCCACCACCGTGTCGGGGCTTCGGTTAGGATTCATGTAGACGGCGCCGATGGATGATGTGAACACCACTCGTCGAACTTTTGCTTTTGCGGCGGCGGTCATGACATTCTTACTCCCAATTATGGCTTCTTCCATCTTTTCCTGTAAATTGATGTGGGTTATTATTATTGTTCTGGTTCCTAAGAAAGAAAAAAACTAATTTTTGAAGTGAAGTTCTTACGGGATCATCAGTCATTGGAGAGGCAGTGTGGAAAACACCATCACAGCCCATAATAGCTGCTTTGAGGCTTTCAAAATCGAGAAGATCAGCTCGAAACAGAGACAGACGCTGATTAGCTCCATCCAAGTGCTTCAAATGAGCATTCTTTTGATCATTTGGGTTTCGAACAGTTCCTCGAACGGTGTAGCCCTTTTCGAGAAGAAGCTTTACAAGCCAAGAAGCAATGAAGCCTCCAGCGCCGGTGACACACACAATTTGGCCGGAAACTGCAGAGGTATCAGTCGACATGATGGTGGATTATGGAAAAGATTGGTTTTGTTTTGGGGTTGAAATGAAACAGAGTTTGAGTTATATAAATTAAAGATATGAGAAGAGGGAAGTTGAAGGTGATTGAAGTGGGATGAGGTGAGTGGCCCTTTGGGGATTATTTTATGGGAAAGACAGAGCAACCTGCCAGTGTCACTGACCACTACCATAAAAAGAGTTGCTCATTTCTAGGTTAATTAAGAAACTTAATTATTTCTGGTTCTTATTGAATATTTAGGTCAGTGGGACCACTCGGATTAATTTGCTTCAACACCGTTGATGCATGTCCACCATCTAACTCGCCTTTCACAAAACACGAAAGTCAATTCTTTTTATGTAGCGACTTTAATTTTCTAAGTTAATTTTCTACTAGCTTAAGGTGCACAACATTCCTTTTTAAAGTAATTTCATAAAAGAAGGTAATCAACATATACTATACATACCTATCATTTAAAATCATAGTCTTTTAAGTAGTCTCAGGCGAATTGAATGTATAGTACTTCTTTACACACGATCCACACGTGCGAACGTGGGCTTACCAGGCCAGCTCACAAAGCCTGTAGGCCTGCTCGTTGGGCCAACTCCTCTAGGTTGTAGCCAGACACCCGGAGGTACAATGACCATCGTGCATCATGCCGAGTATGATGATAATCTCATCATCATAGTGTGCAGTGTCTATACTCATCATAAAAGGAAAGTATCTTGATGCAGGTGAACATACAATTATATCTAAGGTCCCTATACTTTTTCATCTAAGGTCCCTATACTTTTTCATCTTAAATAAATCAAACAGCACAATCACATTTATTCCTCACATATTACCCTAGGTAATATGCATGTATAAGCTTTCATAAATTATATCATTCATAACATTATTTAGGGGTTATGCATCGTAAAACTTCCTATTTTCATACATATTATATAACATGTCATGCATTTGATTGTCAATCATATTCATGTCATAATACAACATGTCATGTCATCATAACATAACATATCATCCTAACATATCATATCGTCATAACACATCACATCGTCATAACATATCATATCATTATAACATATCATGTCATTGTAACGTATCATATCATTATAACATATCACGTCATCGTAACGTATCATATCATCATACCATATCATATTATATCATCAAATACATGATACATGTAGGGGCTATTAGGCACGTGTCATCATACATAAGATAACTCTTTTGACCATGCCGATAGTAAGTCCACTTAATTGATTAGCGTACATTGGTACCACTAATTTATCCTTAATGAAAGTTTAATTTCATACTTTGAAATCCAAGTCAGTCTATGTGGGCACATGACATCAATTTCAAACTTGAACCTCTACAAAACTATTTCTCTAATTTACAGTGGTCCATGTGTTAAATTTCATACAAATATTAAAGCTTTGTATGAGTAGAGTGTTGAAATGTTTATATATCTGTATACGTACATTTATATATGTATATTGTTTTTATTAAAGATCTCATTTTTTATTGTTAGTGTTTCATACATATAAATTACACCATTTATTTGATATTATGATTTTAAAATATATTTCAGAATTACTTATACAAGAGATTGAAAATATATGTTTATTATAATATTATTTACCTACAAACTATTTAAAACAATTTAACAATCTCTGGATCTTTTCTTTTCTTTCAATTTGTGTTTCTTTGCTTTTAATTATGTTCACACTTTTGACTAATTTTAATCTATTTTCTAAAACACTTAGATTGCACGTTTGTTTTCAAACCTATGATTCAAATGTTTAAGGCGTTGGGGCTAAGTTTCTTCTCCAAATGTGCTTCCTTTCTTCAACTTTCTCTCTTTCCCCTACTTTCACCTTACTTTTTCGCCACATTTCCATCGCTTCCTATTTGTAATAATAGATTCATGTCAAATTCTCCATCTTTAAGCGTTGTCTCTGCTCAAAACAATTCACCTAACTTGTCAATAAATATTAAGTGGATTGTCGTTTTTTTTTTTTTTTTGGTATTAGTCAACAATTCATTGCTTTAAGTTGTATTATTCTTCACTTATTTTTATTGTATTTAATATATCAATAGATATCATAAAATATTCTTACAAATTAAGAGCATCAACCAAAATGAAAATGACTATAAACTTAACGAGGATAGTTAGGTTAAGCAAGTATTTTCATTTCAAGAGACTTTGAATATGAGCCTGTTAAATAATTAATATGTTAATCAATTACCCTTAATTGAATTTGTCTTCAACCATTTATTACTCATTACAAAGTTATTTAGAAAAAAAACACATCTTTGTGGTGGTGGTGAGTGGTAGTGGCAATGGCAATTGGCTTTATCTTACGTATAAAAACAGACCCAAAGGCCACTCATTTCATTCCACTTCAATCGTTCTTCACCTTTCCTCTTCTAATCTCTTTATATACGTAACCCAAGATCTCTTTCATTATTTCAGTAACACCAGTCTTGTGATGGGTTTAATTTTTCGATTATTTTTTAAGTCAAAATTCTAAAATTTATAGGGTCCTTTAGAAGCCGAATTTCAAGATGAGGTAGAAGAGAAAACGTTTAAAAAATTTTTGGGAACGAGAGAAAATGATCAAAGTCAACTCCGAGGAATAAATTGATCATTTTGACCAATCTTTCTGTCTTAGCCCAAAATTTGAGACTTGAATTCAAAGGCAAGACTAACGGACTATGAAATGAAAGCATATAAAAAAGAGATAAACAAGAAAAAAATAAGGATTTTTTTTTTATTTTAATCAATTAAGAAGAATTCCAATAAAAAAAAAATGTTCAAGTAATGTATGAATTTCATAGAAGATGTTTATGAGTTACAAAATGTATGACATATCTATGCATGAATATGTATAGACTCCTAGATGCTCGGGACACTCCTCTGTGGCTTTAAGACTCACACACGCGCCCACCTCGATCAATGACATCACTCACCTGAAAAAGTAGAGTACAAAGGGATAGTATAAGAATACTCATTAAGCAAACTACTTATAGACTCTTTTCGCATCCTTATCTTAGTAGGTATCTGTGACCTTGTCTCGAGGTTTTAGGGAGTGCAGACTAAGTTGCAACTCTCTTTTCTACAACTTTGGTGGCTTGCCCATCTTATGCAGTTGATGATCAGTGTCCTAGAATGAGGCTCGATCTCACGACTAAAATTGAGGGCACAGTGTGGCTGGATCTGAATCAGTATCGCTCTCTAAACATCATCCGTGGTGGTTATCTGACAGCCCTCCCATGGGACCACACTACCACTAAAATCAGGGGGTTGTGATCTTTTGTGAGCCGGTCAGCTACTAGGTTGTTCTAGGTGGTCCCACGCACCCCTACTCAGGGACGGGTTTCTACGGCTCAGTGGTCCTGTTTAGGAGACCCTTTAGTTATCAACAGTAGGTTGAGGCACAAATCACATTATCCTGTCCAGCTCTGCCTGACTCAACGATCTCGGTGTCGGAGTATTGTCTCAAAGGTACGGTATCGGAGTAGAAAGGGAATTGGAGATTCTAGTGACACTATCTACACTGCTCAAGTCTAGTGGGCTACCTCGGTTGTCTACAGTTACCATGGTGTCCTACTAGGTCTTTCTAGGGCAAATCTTGGTGGTTTAGACTTGGATTCATTCATCTCTAGGATTCTCGTGCAAGGTCTCTCAAGCCTACCGTGGTCTAGAACACTGGGGTCTGGGTCCGCTGGTCATCCTTTCACGGGCCTAAATGCATGATATTCTAGAGATATCCCATTCTAGGTCTTTGTTTAGCCTAGACAGCCAAAACTCGCACTTGAAAAACTTGGCATACAGCCGCTGGGCTCTAAGTACTGTCAGAACTTTCCTCAGGTGCCCTTCATGCTCTGCCTTTGACTTCGAGTACACCAGAATGCTGTCAATAAACACTATAACAAAAGTGTCTAAGAATTTCTTAAATACTCTGTTCATTAGTTCCATGAAGATTACTGGTGCATTAGTAAAGCCAAAGGACATGACAAGAACCCATAATATCCATAGCGACTTCTGAAGGCCGTCTTGGGTATATCCTCATCTCTTATCCTCAACTAGTGATATCCTAACCTCAAGTCAATTTTGGAGAAAATCGTTGCTCCTTGTAGTTGATCAAACAAGTCATCGATTCTCGAGAGGGAATACTTATTTTTTATAGTGACCTTATTCAGCTCTCTATAATCTATACACAGACATAGAGATCTATCATTCTTCTTGACAAACAGAATAAGGGCTCCCCATGGCAATACACTAGGTCGAATGAAACTCTTATCCAACAGCTCCTGTAACTATTCATTCAATTCCCTGAGTTCCATAGGTCCCATTTTGTAAGGTGTCTTAGAGATCGGCGCAGTTTCTGGTTCTAGGTCGATCCGAAAGTCAACTTCCCTAACTGGGGGCAAACCTTGCAAATCCTCTGGGAAAACATCTAAGAACTCTCTAACGATGTGTACTGATGAGACTGTCTGCTCGTTACTGTTGAATCATCTTCTTAGCCTTCAGTGCTGTTATGACGCTTAGGGTTCTCTTGAAAGTGGCTCCCTTGTATGTAAAATTATCCCTTGACGAGAGTCTGAAAGTCACTATTTGAGTTTCACAATCTATTAGAGCGCGATTCTCGCATAGTCAATCCAAACCCAAGATGACATCAAACTCTTGCATACTCAACACTATTAATGTAGCTTCTATGACATGTCCTGACGCTGTTACACTACCTCCCTTAACCCTATGAATAGCCTGTAACGACCCTAAATTTCTACATACTCAGAGTCGCTACTAACGTCTCATGCTCATCTATAATGTGGAAATATAACTCTTACATGAACATAATTGATAACGAAAATTTCAGAAAAAAAAAAGACGTTTAAAACAACTTCTTCTCTGAAAAACACAGTCATGGTCTTACGTGTTTAAATATGAAATACTGAAATTTAGGGAAAACAAAAACAAATACAAAATAATTTAAAACAATGGAATGCAAAACAACCTATTCTAACTTGAGACTAGAAATTTAAATATGAGTCTACCCTATGCACGTGCCACAGTCTCTACTCACGATGCCGCCGTCCTCCGTACAAGTGCACCTTGCCTTTACCTGAAAAATGAAGTGGCACACGGCCTGAGTATTTCAAAGAATACTCAGTAAGTGGCCCCACTATAGGGGGCCATGTAAATGCAAACACATGCAATCATGATTTAGGGACCTATCTCTAATCATCTTAGGGGTGGCCTCTAGTCTCGGACAAATTGGATGTGTAGTACTTCCCTACACACGACTCACACGTGCGAGTGTGAGTCCCCAGGGCGCTCGCACACCCCCTGGACCCTCTGGTCAAGCTAATCTGTAGCGACGTCCGGAGGTCAGCGGAACCCCATAGTGTCATGCGCCTCATGAACACCCTCATTTGTGTGCTTTCGCACCTGTGCGCATTCGCGCTCATCATAAGGTGCGCGTCCGCACTCATCATCTCTAGGGGAAGTAGCCCTATGCTTATGAACATACAAAATGCATGAGGTCCCTCTAAATCCATCGTAATGTCTCTTCTGACACAACCCTCTAGTCTCATCTCTTTGTTACTCTAGGTAACGCATACTCGTGGATATTTATATTAATATCATTTTCATGCTCCTAGGGTTGTGTCCTACGTCGATCTAACGACATGATGCAATATGGCACTCATCATCATCTGGCATGCTCAATATGGAAAACATCATCATATTAAGGTAAAAATCATGCAATCATCATGCAATCATCATGCTCATCATAATGCCACAACGTGCGTCAACATATCAAGCGTCACTCAACAAAATATGTATATACTGCACATATCATCAAGCATCATAATCCACACATCATCATAACTCATACAATTATTTAGCCTATCCTATAGTAAGGCCACTTACCTGATTAGCTTATACGGTTGTCACCAATTTATCTTTAACGAAAGTTCGATTTTTTTCCTTTGTATCCAAGCCAACCTATAAGAATCCATGGCATCAATTTCATGTTAAATTCTCTAACTCTTGCAATGGTTCATGTGCTAAACTTCATACGAGCATTAAAGACTTTGCATAGATAAAGTCTTGGAACGATTCTATTTATATTAAGATTTCATTTTTTATTTTTTATTTCGATTGACTTCTTTTACTCTGCTTTTTCTCTCAAATTTTTGTTCAAGACATATTCTTGACCAATTTTTTTTTAATCGTTTCTTACTTAATCATATTGTTGGTCGATTCGGATCCATTCTTACTCCCAACTCTTCCCTTTTGTTTCTCTCTTCCACTGTATTTTTTTTTTCTTTTGATTTTCTATTCTGGCCTTCTCTGTATTTTCTTCCCTGCCTTTTCTATTTTTTTCTTCCTCTGTATGCCTTCTCTGTATTTTTTTGTTTTACTTCTCTCTATTCTTTTTTCTCTGTATGCGTTCTCTCTATTTTCTCTTTTACTTCTTTCCTGCTCTCTGTATTTTCTCTTTACTTCCTGCTCTTTATTTATTTATTGATTTCTACTTCTCTCTTTCCTTTTGATTTTGCTTACCGTATTTGGCCTCCTATCTGTATACACACACAGATATATATATATATATATACATATATATATTTTTTTTTGTCTTTTCTTTGATTTTGTTAACAGTATTTTTGCCTCTCTACAGTCATCTCATATTTTTGTTGTATTCTAATTAATTCTTCTTTCCAAATCTTTTTTTTTTTATCTTATATGTATTTTATTATTTTTTTTTTCTTTAATTTTGTTAAAATCTAAAATTCACAGATAAATTTTCATTCCAAATCTTTCCTTTCTTCTTTCCTCTTTCCTTTCTTATTTACCTGTTAATTTTTTTTGTTCCGATTCTTCTCTTTTACTCTCTATTTTGTATTTATTTTTCTATCTGTTCTGTATTTTCTTTTATTCTATTGACAAATATTTGCACTCATCTGTTCTAGTTATTTTTCTATGACCTAACATCATAACCAAAAATCTAAATAACTGGGCAAAAGAACAGGTGATCTAATTCTGAATAATTAGACAAACGAAAAGGAAATCTGATCTGGATAAATGAAAAAGAGATCAGAGATCTGAAACATGATTTACCGTAATAACGACAAGATCTCTCTCCATAAATTAAATCTCCAGCTCTCTTGGTAAATCAATTTGGTTGTTTGTATTTTTTTTTTGCTTCATGGTAGGAACCATAGATGATCCAGTATTCTGATTTGGGATATTGACTGATGAGTTGGTTGAGGAGAGATAGTTTTGGGATATTGACTGATGAATTGGTTGAGGAGAGATAGTTGGAGAGGAAGGAGAGGTTAGTGGAGAGTAGTTTACGGAAAATTATTATTTTAATTATTAATTTTTTTTTGGGTCGTTACATAGCCATTAATAGCTCGTGAGTAGGGATGGACAGTGATAGGATGATCTCTAAGGGTTCCTTTTCTAGGTGAGCTAACTCAACGATTTTTTGTGACACAAACGAGTGTGTAGAACCTAAATCAAATAATACTAAATCTAAATGACCAAAGACAGATAGTGTACCTATAAGAACCACGTCAGGCGCATCGACTTGCTTGGCTGTAGTTGCATGGGCTATAGCTCGCCCCTGCTATTGTTGGGCACCCCGACCCCATTGATTCTGTGTTGCGGGTCGGTTAGTGTTAGAAGAATTTGATTAGGTCAAAATAGTTAGAGTATTTTTAGGTATTTAGTTTAAATATTTTCCAAGATTTGTTTCTATTTATGGTTATTTATAAAGCAATAGAAGAGAAGTTTAGTATTCAATAATATATATTTCTTATAATTTAATCCATAACAATTTTCGCATTGAACCCACAAATGCCTGTATTTTTTAGTTCCATCTAGATCATTAAATAATTAAACTAAACTTAAACTTTCAAAAATTATTAATTCCCTCACTAAGACAGATAGATGGGGATCCAACTCATCTTTCTTGAAAAATGGAAGGGAAGAAAAAGCCCTTTTCTTCCAAGAGATTCTATTTTCATATTTGGGAGGGCTTTTTCGAGAAAGATCTTCCATCCGACATGGCATGAATGACCGAACCAGCACTACTTCACGAACTGAACTCCTGAACTCAATCACCTCGAGTAAATCAAAGGAGCTACTGAACTCACTTCAAATTTTAATGGTTTATGTTTCTGGCTTAGTTATTCTTTTGTCAAAACCTAACAATTGGTATCAGAGCTGCAATTTTTTTTAGTGATCAAATAGAGAAAGTATGAGTGAGGACAAAAACTTTAGCGAAAATCCCTCACTTCGATGGTCACTATGATCATTGGAGTGAGCAGATGGAAAATTTGCTCAGAGCAAAGGGTCTATGGAGTGTGGTAGAGATTGGTTTCTCAGAACCATATGAAAGAACAATGTTGACTGAGGCACAAAAGGGCCACCTTGATGATGCTAGACTCAAAGATCACCAAGTAAAGCATTACCTCTTCTGGGCAGTTGATCATACTATCTTTGAACAAATCTTGGATGGTCGCACAACCAAGATTGTTTGGGACTCAATGAAGCGAAAATTTTGTGGAAACCAAAAAGTGAAAAATCTCTTCTTAATGCATTAAGGAAGGAATCTTCCATCCGACATGGCATGAATGACCGAACCAGCACTACTTCACGAACTGAACTCCTGAACTCAATCACCTCGAGTAAATCAAAGGAGCTACTGAACTCACTTCTAATTTTAATGGTTTATGTTTCTGGCTTAGTTATTCTTCTGTCAAAACCTAACAATTGGTATCAGAGCTGCAATTTTTTTTTAGTGATCAAATAGAGAAAGTATGAGTGAAGACAAAAACTTTAGCGAAAATCCCTCACTTGATGGTCACTATGATCATTGGAGTGAGCAGATGGAAAATTTGCTCAGAGCAAAGGGTCTATGGAGTGTGGTAGAGATTGGTTTCTCAGAACCATATGAAAGAACAATGTTGACTGAGGCACAAAAGGGCCACCTTGATGATGCTAGACTCAAAGATCACCAAGTAAAGCATTACCTCTTCTGGGCAGTTGATCATACTATCTTTGAACAAATCTTGGATGGTCGCACAACCAAGATTGTTTGGGACTCAATGAAGCGAAAATTTTGTGGAAACCAAAAAGTGAAAAATCTCTTCTTAATGCATTAAGGAAGGAATCTTCCATCCGACATGGCATGAATGACCGAACCAGCACTACTTCACGAACTGAACTCCTGAACTCAATCACCTCGAGTAAATCAAAGGAGCTACTGAACTCACTTCTAATTTTAATGGTTTATGTTTCTGGCTTAGTTATTCTTCTGTCAAAACCTAACAATTGGTATCAGAGCTGCAATTTTTTTAGTGATCAAATAGAGAAAGTATGAGTGAAGACAAAACTTTAGCGAAAATCCCTCACTTTGATGGTCACTATGATCATTGGAGTGAGCAGATGGAAAATTTGCTCAGAGCAAAGGGTCTATGGAGTGTGGTAGAGATTGGTTTCTCAGAACCATATGAAAGAACAATGTTGACTGAGGCACAAAAGGGCCACCTTGATGATGCTAGACTCAAAGATCACCAAGTAAAGCATTACCTCTTCTGGGCAGTTGATCATACTATCTTTGAACAAATCTTGGATGGTCGCACAACCAAGATTGTTTGGGACTCAATGAAGCGAAAATTTTGTGGAAACCAAAAAGTGAAAAATCTCTTCTTAATGCATTAAGGAAGGAATTTGAGATCCTAGAGATGAAGAAGGATGAAAATATCACAAATTATTTTGCAAGAGTAATGATAATCTCCAACAAGATAAGAAGCAATGGAGAAAATATGCGAGACAAGAAAATTGTAGAAAAAATTCTACGTACCCTGACTGAAAATTTTACTTATGTTGTAGTATCAATTGAGGAATCCAAAGATACTGATAACTTGTCCATGGATGAATTACAAAGTTCATTAGTGGTGCATGAACAAAAATTTCGAAGATCCAGTATTAATGGGGAGGAGCAAGTTCTAAAAGTCGAAGGACGAACGGAAATAAGTAACAGAGGAAGAGGAACTTATAGGGGCAGAGGACACAGAAGAGGAAGATCAACTTTCAAAAAGCAACTGTTGAATGTTAAATGTTATAGGTGTCAGGACTTAGGTCATTTTTAATATGAATGTCCAAAGATGAATAAGGAATTGAATTATGCAGAGCTAGAAGAAGAGGATGAAATGCTGTTAATGACTCATATGGAAAGACATAAAGCAAAAAGGAGTGATGCTTGGTTCTTAGATTCTGGTTGCAAAAAGGAGTGATGCTTGGTTCTTAGATTCTGGTTGCTCAAACCATATGTGTGCAAGTGAAGGTATGTTTACTGTTAGAAATCACGACTCTCTGCAATGGTATGAGTCCACTTTGAGCATAAGCTCTCATGGCTTTGCTTTAGGCTTCCCCCAAAAGGTCTCATACCAATGGAGATTGTATTCCTCACTTATAAACCCATGATCTTCCACTAAATTAACCAATGTGGGACTCATTCCCAATAACCCTCAATCCTCAACAATCCTCCCCTTGAACAAAGTACACTATAAGCCTCAAATTAACCAATGTGGGACTCACTTCCAATAATCCTCAATGATCCTCCCCTCAAACAAAGTACACTATAAGCCTCCCTTGAGGCTTATAGAGCTCTCGAATAGCCCCCCCTTAATCGAGGTTCGCGTCCTTTCTCTAGAGCCCTCGAACAAAGTACACTCTTTGTTCGACACTTTAGTCACTTTTGACTTCACCTTCGAGGCTCAGAATTCTTTGTTCGATATTTGAGGATTCTATTGACATGGCTAAGTTTAGGGCATGACTTTGATACCATGTTAGGAATCACGACTCTCCACAATGGTATGATATTGTCCACTTTGAGCATAATCTCTCATGACTTTGCTTTGGGCTTCCCCCAAAAGGTCTTATACCAATGGAGATAGTATCCCTCACTTATAAACCCATGATCTTCCACTAAATTAACCAATGTGGGACTCACTCCCAATAATTCTCAATCGGGCTTCCCCCAAAAGGTCTCATACCAATGGAGATAGTATCCCTCACTTATAAACCCATGATCTTCCACTAAATTAACCAATGTGGGACTCACTCCCAATAATCCTCAATCCGGGCTTCCCCCAAAAGGTCTCATACCAATGGAGATAGTATTCCTCACTTATAAACCCATGATCTTCCACTAAATTAACCAATGTGGGACTCACTCCCAATAATCCTCAATCCGGGCTTCCCCCAAAAGGTCTCATACCAATGGAGATAGTATTCCTCAGTTATAAACCCATGATCTTCCACTAAATTAACCAATGTGGGACTCACTCCCAATAATCTTCAATCCTCAACAGACATTTTCCCACATTGTCAAACTTGGAAATAATAGAAGTATGAAAGTTATGGGAAAGGGTGCAGTGATTAACTTTGCATGGGGTTCGTTGCACTATTAGTAATGTGTATTGGGTACCTAAACTCAAAAATAATCTCTAGAGCGTTGGACAACTACAAGAAAAAGGAGTAGCAGTGATGTTTAAAGATGGTGTATATAGCATTTATCATCCACAAGAAGGAAAAATAGCATTGTCAATTATGAGCGCAAATCGACTATTTATTTTGCATACTAAACCATCTACCACAACAAATGAAGGAAGATGCCTCCAAGTTTCAAATACGGATCAGTCAACACTTTGGCACCATCGTTATGGTCATCTCGGCTACAAAGGCTTATGCACCTTGAAACACAAAAACATGGTGAAAGGCTTGCCGCAAATTGTAGCTCCAAACACCACTTGTGAGGCATGTATTAAAGGCAAGCAACATCAGACTCCATTTCCAAAAATGCGTAAATGGAGAGCAACGGAAAAAATGGGTCTTGTTCATGCAGATCAACGTGGTCCAGTTTCACTAGCCTCAAGTGGCCAGAAAAGGTACTTGTTATGCTTTATAGATGATTTTCAAGGAAGACATGAAATTATTTTCTTGTAGAAAAATCAGAAACATTTTATCATTTCAAATGTTTCAAAACAATGGTGGAAAAGGAAATTGGAATGCCTATAAAATGTTTAAGAACAGATAGAGGGGGAGAATTCAACTCTGCAGAATTTAACGATTTTTGCAAATAGCATGGAGTGAAGACACAATTGACCACAGCCTATACCCCACAGCAAAATGGAGTGGCCGAACACAAAAATCGCATTGTGATGAACTTGGTAAGAGCTATGTTGACAATGAAGAAAGTGCCTAAAAATTCATGGCCTAAAGCCTGTCAGGTGGACGATTCACATTTTGAATCGATCACCCATTCTTGCAGTAAAAGACATGACACTAGAAGAGGCTTGGAGCAGAGTGAAACCATATCAGTAGATTATTGCATAGTTTTTGTTGAGAAATAAACTTAAAGGTACGAAAGAGAAAAAAAAAAGTAATTATGAAAGTATTTTTTTGGTTTTAAATTCGGTCCAAAAGACCATTATGAAATTTGAGAGAGAAATGACTTGTGGGAGAGAGAAAAGTGATGGGGCAGTTACGACTAAACTTATCCTTACTAAAAACTATAAAAAAGGTCTTACGTATTTACAACAAAGGTAGAGAGAATCGTCCACGTAAAAGGTAGAGAGAAAAGAACAAGTGGGAACAAGAAAGAGCATCAGAGAGCAGCACAACAAACCTGTCTGAGTTAGTGTGTAATACACAACATCAGAGAGCAGCACAGCAAACCTGTCTGAGTTAGTGTGTAATACAAAAGACCTTTTGAGAACTTCTTTGTCTCTTGTCTATCCCCTTTCAACACCCCCACCTTTTGAGAACTTCTTTGTCTCTTGTCTATCCCCTTTCAACACCCCCTTTAAAGAGTCGTAAGAATTATCTAAACGAGTTAGATTCAGAGCGAGCGTTTTTTTCTCTCAAGTTGGTTGTTATATAAAAGCCTGTTGGTTTTCTTATTTAAGTTTACACGTTTTAATTAGTTTGATTAAATATTTTTCTTTGACCATTTGACAAACACCTCGAATGGATTACCAATTTTGTAGGTGGTCATTTCAAAAGAAATGGCACAGATCTAGTTGGCCACTCTCCTGCATTTTTAGGATAGTTAATTGTTTAAATAGGTGAATCTATTGACAAGGAAAAATCACCTCCTCCTTAGCAAATCAAATTGCAATTCTCTCTCTCTCTCTCTCTGTTATTTTTAAGCGTTTTATTTTCTTCCAACGACTTTCCTCTCTCTTCCCGTCAAACGATTTTCTCTCACACCAGAAAAGGATTTCCCTTCGATTGTCGAAAAACAACAAGTGGTATCAGAGCCCGGTTGAAGCCATTGGTGGTATATCATTACGGAAGAGCCAACCTTATCAACAATCAAGTTGAATAGCTCAAGTGGTTAGAGCGTCGACCTAATAACACACAGGTCTCAGGTTCTTCGAGTAGAAGAAAATCCAAAGCGCGAAAATACACACATCGTGGGGTCCATCTCGAGCAGGCTCGCTCACTCCTCCCCGCTGCCGTCAAGTGCCGGCATCTCCATCACCACCATGAAGAGGCCGACGTCGTGATGACAGATGTCAGGTTATCGTTGAGCGAGTAATCAGGGAGACGAGGAGATCTTGGAGATCTGCTTCAAGAACGGCGAATCTGTCGATGACTTTTCAATGCCGGATCACGGGGCTCGCCAACAGTATCACCACTCTTGGTGGGAGCATCAGCGAGACAGAAATCGTGAAGAAGATGCTACAGGTCATCCCCGATCACCTCGAGCAGGTTGCGATTTCGATCGAGACATTGCTTAACGTGAATGACCTAACGGTGGAAGAGGTGACCGAAAGACTGCGTAACGTCGAGCAGCAGAAGAAAAATACCGCTTCAGCTGTCGACAAGGAGGAGGGTTTTCTACTCCTCACTGAGGAGGGAATGGCTTGTTGCACGCCTAAAGCTCCTTGATGACACTGACGAGAGCAATGGGCCCTCCAGCCTCAAAGGCGGTATGAAGCCATGGAAATCTCGCCGGCGCATGCGCGGGGAAGAGGCGGATCAAAAGAAGGAGGAGACGACTGATGACAGGCCAATCCAGTGCTCGTACTATGGGAAGAGAGGTCACCTGAGCAAGAATTGCTGGAGCAAGAATTGCTGGAGCAAGCTCAGGAACAAGGAGACGGTCGAGAAAGCCCATGTGGCTCAATCCGAGGAGGACGAGCCGACTCTTTTCATGGTGACTGCATCAGTCCTACCTGACGTCCCTACTTCCGATTCCAAACCCACGAAGGTAATCGACGACGGCATAACTGCTCCAGTAAGTGTCGAACCCGGGGAAGAGCTCCAGATGTGCATAACAAAGGCAGCACCTACTAGGGAGCCAATTCAATTGAAGGAGGAGCGAGTGATCGCTCAAATCAGTGAAAGAGGCGAGCAGCAAGAGCACCAGCAATGGGTCCTCGACACGGGGGCAACAAACCATATGACTGGGGCCAAGTCTGCGTTCTTCGAGCTTGACTCAGGGATTTGCGGGACGGTGAAATTCGGCGATGCCTCTATCGTCGAGATCGAAGGGCGCGGCACCATCCTATTCGTCGGCAAGGGAGGCAAGCACCACAAGCTGACCGACGTCTACTTCATCTCGAGGCTCAAGGCTAACATTGTGAGCTTGGGTCAACTCGATGAGGCCGGCTGCCACATTTCCATCGAGCGCGGGTTACTTAGGATCTGCGATGATCGACGACGACTGCTCACGCAAGTTCGGTGCATGGCAAACCGCCTTTACATCCTAGAGTTGGAGATAGAGCAACCAGTCAGCCTCTTGCCCAGGTACCGGAGGATGGACTGGCAGGCGCGCCAGCTCAAACAAGAGCTCGGGTTATTTAGGCTCACACATTTTAATTAGTTTGACCACAGGTTTTAGGAGGAGAATGTTGGATAAAAGCCTTTTGGTTTCCTTATTGTTTACACATTTTAATTAGTTTGATTAAATATTTTCCTTTGACCATTTGACAAACACGTCGAATGGATTACCAATTTTGTTTAATTAGTTTGATTAAATATTTTCCTTTGACCATTTGACAAACATGTCGAATGGATTACCAATTTTGTAGGTGACCATTTCAAAAGGAATGGCACAAATTTAGTTAGCCACTCTCCACCATTTTTAGGATAGTTAATTGTTTAAATAGGTGAATCTGTTGACAAGGAAAAATCACCTCCTTTTTAACAAATCAAATTGCAATTCTCTCTCTCTCTCTCTGTTATTTTTATGCGTTTTATTTTCTTCCAACGACTTTCCTCTCCCTTCCCGTCAAACGATTTCCTCTCACACCACAAAAGGATTTTCCTCCAATTGTCGAAAAACAACATTGGTATCGGAGCGGCTTTATTTTTCTACAACTTGGTATCAGAGCAATTTATTTTCTACAAATTGGTATCAGAGTCGATGGCGAACATGATGGGACAAATGTCGCTACCACGATTGACGAAGACGAACTACGAGAACTGGAGCATCCAAATGAAAGCTCTTCTCAGTTCGCAAGACGCATGGGAGGTGTTCGAAGACGATTTCGAAGAACCGATTGATACCGTGGGTTATATGGTGGCGCAAAACAAGGAGCTAAAGGAAATACGGTCAAAGGATAAAGCAGCATTATACATGTTGTTCTAGGCTGTTGACGAGTCGGGCTTTGAGAAGATTGCCAGTGCAACTACTTCAAAAGAAGCGTGGGACACTCTAGAAAAGGTGTTCAAAGGAACCGACCGAATCAAGCAAGTGCGTCTCCAGACTCTACGTGGCGAGTTGGAGAGCATGAAGATAAAGGAGTCAGAAAATGTATCTGACTATATTATACGTGTACAGACCGTGGCGAATCAGCTAAATCGAAACAGAGAAATGTTACCCGAGATGCAGGTTATGGAGAAAATATTGAGGTCGTTAACAGACAACTTCGAGAATGTCGTATGTGCCATAGAAGAGTAAAAGGACTTGACGAAGTTCACAGTCGATGAGCTTGTCGATTCTCTCGAGGCACACGAGCAACGCAAGAAAAAGAAGAAGGAACCACTCGATCAAGCGCTTCAGACGAAGGCAACAATAAAGGATGAAAAAATACTCTACTCACAGAATTTTCGAGGTAGAGATAGTGGAAGCCGCAGGAATGGTCGAGCTGCTCAAGGAAATAGTCACGAAGAAAACTACTAGGAGAAGAGACTATTGAGCCAAGAAAATTGGCGTGGAAGAGGACGTATTCAAGGGCGCGGTCAAGGATACAATTCCAACATCTAGTGCTTTAAATGTAAAAAATATGGTTATTACGCGAATAATTGTAACTCCGAAAAATATTACAATTACGGCAATATCGGGCACATTGCAACAGCATGTCGAGCCAGAAAAAGAGTGGAAGGAACAACCAACCTAGCAGTGGAAGACGTAACAGATGAAGGTCTTCTTTTGATGGCTCAAGATGAAGAGAACGTCAACAACGACACTCTGTAGTACCTCGACTCAGGGGCAAGCAACCATATGTGCGGTCACAAGCACTTATTCAAAGAAATGCAAAAGATTGAAGATGGTTATGTGTCATTTGGAGATGCGTTGAAGGTAGAAGTCAAAGGCCGAGGTACAATACACTTCTTACAAAAGGATGGTGTGATGGGGTCAATCCAAGATGTCTATTACGTACCAGACCTCAAAACCAACATATTGAACATGGGGCAACTCACAGAGAAAGGTTACTCGATATTCCTAAAGGACCGCCAGATACATCTGAAGGATAAGAAAGAGCGTTTGGTTGTTCGAGTCGAGATAGGAAGAAATCGAATGTACAAATTGAACTTAAGAAGCATACAAGAAAAGTGTTTGAGAGTTGATATAGAAGATAAGGCATCACTCTGGCATCTCCATTTTGGTCACCTACATCATGACGGTCTAAAAGAGTTAGCGAAGAAGAATATGGTACATGGGCTACCAAACATGGACTTTGAAGGAAAATTTTGTGAAGAATGCGTGCTCAGCAAGCATGTGAGAACCTCAATTCAAAAGAAGGCTGAATTTTAGGCTAAACAACCCCTCGAGTTGATACATACAGATATATGTGGACCAATTAACCCCGAGTCTTTCAGCGGAAAGAGATATTTTATTTTCTTTATCGATGATTACTCACGAAAAACTTGGGCTTATTTTCTGAAAGGAAAATCCAAGGCGTTCGAGGTATTTAAAAAGTTTAAAGTAATGGTACAGAAGGAAACTGGTAGACACATCAAAGTTGTACGATCCGATAGAGGTGGCGAGTATACGTCGACGACTTTCATGGAGTACTGCGAGGAGCAAGGCACCGTACACCCCTCAACAAAATGGTGTGGCCGAGAGAAAGAACCGAACCATTCTCGACATGGTTCGCTCAATGCTTAAGAGCAAAAGGATGCCGAAGGAATTTTGGGCAGAAGCCGTGCAATGCGCCATCTACGTACAGAATCGATGTCCACATGCAAAGTTAGATTATCAAACACAACAAGAGGCTTGGAGCAGACAAAAGTCTACAATTTCTCATCTCAAGGTGTTCGGTAGTGTGGCTTATGCTCACATACCGGACCAACAAAGAACGAAGCTCGAAGAAAAAAGCAAAAGATATATTTTTATTGGATATGATGAGAAGACAAAATGATACAAACTACTTGACCCGATCAGCAAGATGGTGATAGTGAGTCGTAATGTGCGAGTAAATGAAGCAAGCGAATGGGACTGGAACAATTTGACAGAAGTCAATATCGAAGTTGGAGAATCATCAGTTGCTGCACCAACAAGTGCACCAACAAACTCAAAAATTTTCAATGATGAAGATGAACCACGACAACCCAAAATGCGAAGTTTGCGAGATTTATATGACTCAACAGATGAGGTGCACCTTGTATGTCTTTTGGCAGATGCTGAAAATATAAGCTCTGAAGAAGCGGTGCGAGACACGAAGTGGCAAACTGCCATGGATGAGGAGATTAAAGCGATCCATCGCAACTGTTGTATTTCGATAATCGGCCAAGGAAATCCTTTTCTTTTCGGTGAGAGGAAATCGTTGACGGGAAGTTGTTGGAAGAAAATGAAACGCATAAAATAACAAAGAGAGAGAATTGCTAAAATATTGACTATGCTTAAAATCAGGTGGTGGAATCTTTTGAACAGATTTAATTATTTAAATATAATTTATCCTAAAAATGGCTGGGGAGTGGCCAACTAAATCTGTGCCACTTCCTACAAAATTGCCGTCTAAAACTTTGGTAATCCATTTGACGTGTTTGTCAAATGGTCAAACGAAGGTACTCAATCAACTAATGAAATCATGTGAATCTAAATAAGGAAAAACTCAGGTTTTATCTAACAGCAACAACACATGGGAAGTGACAGAATTACCGGAAGGAAGTCAGCCCATAGGTGTGAAGTGGGTATTTAAAAAAAAGATGAATGCTCAAGGCGAGATTGAGCGGTACAAAGCGCGACTTGTTGCGAAGGGATATAAGCAAAAGACGAGAATCGACTATGATGAAGTGTTTGCTCTCGTCGCTAGAATGGAGACAATCCAATTGATCATTTCCCAAGCAGCCTAATTCAAATGGCCGATTTTTCAAATGGATGTCAAATCAGCATTCTTGAATGGTGTGCTTGAAGAAGAAGTATATCTCGAACAACTTCCCTGGTATATGAAAATTGGAGAAGAGAAGAAGGTACTAAAACTAAAGAAGGCGCTTTACGGGTTGAAACAAGCACCGAGAGTATGGAATACTCGTATCGACACATACTTCAAGGAAAATGGGTACAAGCAATGTTCCCACGAACATTCACTTTATACAAAAAAGAGTGGAGGTAATGTGATACTTGTCGCTCTTTATGTCGATTACCTCATTTTCTCAGGCAACAATGATGAAATGATAGAAGAATTCAAAAGCACAATGACACGAGAATTTGAGATGACAGACTTAGGCCTCTTGAAATTTTTCCTTGGTTTGGAGTTAAACAAGGAGAAACAGGTATTTTTATATCACATGAGAAATATGCAAAGGAAATTTTGAAGAAATACAAGATGGAAAATTGCAACCTGGTATCCACACCAATGAAACCAGGTGCAAAGCTCTCAAAGTACGGTGGAGGAGAACGAGTAGGTACAAATAGGTACCGATGCCTGGTGGGAAGCCTTCGCTATCTTACATGTACAAGACCAGATCTTTTACTAAGTGTCGGCATAGTAAGCCGATTCATGGAGGAGCCAATTTATTCACATTGGAAGGCGTTGAAGCGAATCCTACGATACGTCCAAGGAACATTATCACTGGTTATTTTAGTCAAGACAGAAGATTACAAGTTAGTTGGTTATTTCGACAGTGATTGGTGCGGAGACATAGACGATCGAAAAAGTACATCGGGTTATGTATTATTCATGGGCAACACAGCATTTACTTGGCTTTCAAAGAAACAACCGATCGTGATACTCTCGACGTGTGAAGCTGAGTATGTAGCAGCATCTTGGTGTGTGTGCCACGCAATATGACTTAGAAATTTGTTGCGTGAGATGGAGCTAAAGCAACGAGGTGTAACCATAATACAAGTTGACAACAAATCAACAATTGAGTTGACCAAGAACCCAGTGAACCATGAAAGAAGCAAACACATTGATGTTTGATTTCACTTTATCCGAGATCATGTGAAGGAAGGAAACGTGGAATTGCTGCATGTGGCAAGTCAGGATCAAGTTGCGAACATCTTTACAAAACCACTACCGAAAGTATTTTTCGACAAGAAGATGATTGGCATGATAGATAGTAGGAGCATTTAAGTTTACGAGGGAGTTCTGTTGAGAAATAAACTTAAATGTAGGAGAGAGAAAAAAAAAGTAATTATGAAAGCATTTTTTTGGTTTTAAATTCCGTTAAAAACACCATTACTAAATTTGAGAGAGAAATGGCTTATGGGGGAGAGGAAATGGCTTATGAGAGAGAGGAAAGTGATGGGGGCAGTTATGGCTAAACTTAGCCGTATGAAAAACTATAAAAAGGACTTTACCTATCATTGTAAACGGGAGAGAGAAAAGAACAAGTGAGAACAGGAAGAACATCAGAGAGCAGCACAGCAAACTTGTCTGAGTTAGTGTGTAATATAAAAAAACCTTTTGAGAACTTATTTATCTCCTTGTCTCTCCTCTTTCGACACCCCCTTTAAAGAGTCGTGAGAATTATCTAAACGAGTTAGGTTCAGAGCAAGCGTTTTTTCTCTCAAGTTGGTATTGAAGCGGCTTTATTTTTCTATAAATTGGTATCAGAGCAATTTATTTTCTACAGTTTTTGGATGTGTGGGACATGTCCATATTCTAGATGCCAAGAGAAGCAAACTTGAAGATAAAAGTATAACATGTGTTTTATTTGGAGTCAGCAGCGAATCCAAATGCTATCGAATGTTTCATCCAACAACAAATAAAATTATAGTAAGTCGTATTGTAGCTTTCGAGGAAAATCGTGAATGGAATTGGACATTTTTTTAAGGTGAAACAAAATTGGACAGGGGAAAAATATTGAAATTGATAAGAACACAGCCAAAGGAGGAGAAATCATAGAGGAAATGACTAAACCGATTGCTGAAACAATTGAACTAGTTGCTGAAAACAATTTTCCAATAACTGTTGCACTAGATATAACAATAAGGGATGAGAGAAATCAACATCCACCTGTATGGTTAGCAGATTATAATTCCGATGAAGGCTTATCTGAAGAGGATAAGAAAATATGGCATTCTTGATGATTTTAGATCCCGTGAATTTTGAGGAAGCTGTCAAAAGCCCAAAATGGAGATTGGCTATAGATGAAGAAATCAAATCCATTGAAAAAAAAAAAATCAAACATGGAATTTAGTGGTTCTACTAGCTGGAGCAAAGAAAATACGAGTGAAATAGATTTATAAAATCAAGCTAAATGAGTCTGGAGAAGTTAATAAATACAAAGCAAGATTGGTTGTAAAAGGCTACACACAAAAGCATGGAATTGATTATACAGAAATGTACGCACCTATGGCCAAAATGGATACTGTGAGAATAATCATTGCTTTTTTATATTGCGAGTTAAAAGAAGATATTTTTTTTGAACAACCAACAGGCTATTAGAAAAAGGAAAGTGGGGAGATGGTGCACAAACTCCGAAAGGCTCTCTACCGATTCAAACAAGCACCTAGAACCTGGTTTAGTCTAATAGAATCCTACTTCATTAAGGAAGGATTCAAAAGCAGTTCCAGTGAGCAGACACTCTTCATCAAGAGGAAGGGAGGTAAAATTCTTATTGTAAGCATTTATGTTGATGATCTTTTATTTACTAAAGACGATGAAGAATTATTAGAGGAATTTAAACGTTCCATGAAGATAGAGTTTGATATGACTCACTTAGGTCAGATGAGATTTTTTCTTGGAATAGAGGTAATACAAAGATTAGATGGTTTTTTTATATGTCAAAAAAAGTATGTTGCTAAAGTTTTAAATTGATTTGTCATAGAGAATTACAATTTTGTTTGTAGTCCCATTATTCCAGGACAGAAAATTGGGAAAGATGAAAATGGTGCAAGAGTAGATGTAATTTTGTATAAACAAATAGTGGGAAGTCTTATATATCTCACAGCTACTTGTCTTGATCTCATGCTTGTTGTAAGTTTGATTAGTCATTTTACGGCATGTCCAACACAATAACATTTTGCAGCAGCTAAAAGGGTTTTAAGGTACTTGAAAGGTGCGGTAGATTATGGTGTATTTTATAGAAATGGGGGAGTTAGTGATTTAATTGGATTTACTAATAGTGATTATGCTGGAGACATGAAAGATAGCAAGAGTACTTCAGGCTATGTGGTTATGATGAGTAGAGGAGCAGTAGCTTGGTCTTCTCGTAAGCAGCCTATATGTTAGGTTATGGAGCCTGCTGCTTATTTATAGCTTGGTCAACGGTTATATCTGGTAAAGCTATATTTGGTAAAGCTATATCCGGTAAAGCTATATATGGTAAATAGCTATATATAGTAGATGGTTAGATCTGGTAAAGCTATATATAGTAAATAGCTATATATATATAGAGAGTAGATGGTTAAATCTGATAAAGCTATATATAGTAAACTAAACTATATATATATCCGGTCCGGTAGAGCTTTGAAAATGTACTTTCTATTCTTTGTAATTCTCTCTTACTGTACATACGTGAAGTCATCAATAAAAAAATCTTTTTAGTCAGAGTTCTCCTTGCACTTTTCTCTGTCCTGTTCTTTGTGTTCATCTAGATCGAGCGTGTGCGTTGTTGTGCGATCCTAACAACTGGTATCAGAGCTAGGCGAAATTCATCATGATCTGTGAAGATGGAAAGTTCAAAGATTGGAATTGAGAAGTTCGATGGATCCGATTTCTGTTTCTGGAAGATGCAGATTGAAGATTATCTATACCAGAAAGATCTTCACGATCTCTGTTGGGGGTGAAGCCGGATACCATGACCACGAAACAATGGAAGCTCAAGGATCAACAAGCCTTGGGGCTGATCTGATTGACGCTATCCAGAAACGTGGCGTTCAACATTATCAAGGAGAAGACAACGTCGGATCTATTGAAGGCGCTGTCAAACATGTATGAAAAACCGTCGGCTGTGAACAAGGTGTATTCGATGCGGAGATTGTTCAATCTACAGATGTCTGAAGGTGGATCTGTTGCTGATCATATAAATGAATTCAATATGATCATAAGTCAACTGAGTTCGGTGGAAATTAATTTCGAAGATGAAATTAAAGCGTTGATTTTGATATCATCCTTACCTGAGTCATGGGATAGTGTTGTTGCCGCAATCAGCAGTTCCCGAGGATCTGATAAACTGAAGTTTGGTGAAATTCGAGATGTAGTTCTCAGCGAAAGTATTCGCAAACGGGAAACTAGAGATTCATCAAGCAATGCTCTCAATGTTGATCGAAGGGGAAGAAGTAAACCGAAGGACCCAAACAAAAGGCGATCAAAATCAAAGAACCGAGAAAAATCTCCAAATAGACCAAACGTAACGTGTTGGAATTGTGGAGAAAAATGTCACTTTCGGACAGGTTGTACAAGACCAAAGAGGAAGCAGAATCACAAATCTAGAGATGATGATGATTCTATAAATTCAGCAGAAGACATTGGGGATGCTCTAGTCCTCAGCGTGGACAATTTGATTGAATCCTGGATTTTGGATTCAGGTGCATCTTTTCATTCTTCTCCAAATAAAGAGTTGTTTTGGAATTTCAAGTCTGAAAATTTCGAGAAGGTGTGTCTTATCTTGCCAACAACAAAGATTTGGAGATCAAAGGAAAAGGAGATGTCTGCATAAAAACTCTAACAGAAAAACAGTGGACATTAAAGAATGTCAGATATATTCCTGGTCTCAAGAAGAATCTGATCTCTATTAGTCAGTTGGACAGCACAGGTTATGCAACAAAGTTAGGGAAGAGTTCGTGGAAGATTATGAAGGGTGCTACGGTGGTAGCACGTGACTCAAAATCTGGAACCTTATACACCACTGCAGGGTGTATGAACATAGCTGCTGTTGCTGAGAGTGCTTCAAATTCAAGTCTATGGCACAATAGACTTGGACATATGAGCGTGAAAGGAATGAAGACGCTAGCTGCGAAAGGAAGGTCTGAAATCTGTTGATGTGGGTCGTTGTGAGAACTACGTTATGAGCAAGCAGAAATGAGTTAGCTTCACAAAAACCGCTAGAGAATTGAAGAAAGTGCGGTAGGAAATGGAACCATATGTGGAGCAAGGTTCGGCGAAGCAAGTGGGAGTTGAGCTTGAGTTGCAGGTAAACTCACCTAGTGATGTTGTAGCAGATACTCATGAAACTCCTGAGACTATTGCTGAAGAACCAGAGGTGGAGCAAGGTTCCAAGACCACGAAGCAAGTGGGGGTTGAGCTTGAAATGCAGGGAAACTCACCTAGTGATCTTGTAGCAGATACTCAAGAAACTCCTAAGACTACTGCTGAGGAACCAGATGTGGAGCAAGATTCCAAGACAACAAAGCAAGTGAAAGTTGAGGTTGAGTTGCGGAGAAAATCACCTAGTGATCTTGTAGCAGATACTCAACGAACTCCTAAGGTTGTTGCGGAGGAATCAGCAGTGGAGCAAGTGACACCTGAACTGGTGTTGAGAAGATCATCCTGTACTATCAGAGTACCATATATGTATATACCTTCATTACACTATATGTTGCTGATGAAAGGGAACCACAACCCTTTGATGAGGCCCTACAGTTGGAGAATACAACCAAGTAGGAGCAAGCCATGGATGATGGGACGTCTAGGCTTCAAAAATGCGTTGTATTGTGATTGAGTACGTGGCAATAGTTGAAGCTGGAAAGAAGACGATATGGATGACTGACTATCTGGAAGAATGGGCAAGAAGTAGCACAAAGATATTCTTTATAGAATTAGTCAGAGTGTCATACAATTGGCGAAGGAACCCAGTCTATCATTAAAGAGAAAACACAGAAGACGATACCATTTCACTTGCAGGTTAGTGAAAGATGGTGATGTGTTTGGAGAAGATAGAGGGTGCAAAGAATCCAGCAAACATGTTGACAAAATGTGTTGATGTTGGAATATTGAGGTTGTGCAAAGCCTCAATTGATATGGTGCCATGAAGATGCTCATGGTCGTTTGAGAATGAAATTCTTGGTTGACTAGATCAGTCTCCAAGGGGAAGAATTGTTAGGTTATGGAGCCTGCTGCTTATTTATAGCTTGATCAACGGTTATATCCGGTAAAGCTATATTTGGTAAAGCTATATTCGGTAAAGCTATATATGGTAAATAGCTATATATAGTAGATGGTTAAATCCGATTCGATAGAGCTTTGAAAATGTACTTTCTATTCTCTGTAATTCTCTCTTACTGTACATACGTGAAGTCATCAATAAAAAAATCTTTTTAGCCAGAGTTCTCCTTGCACTTTTCTCTGTCTTGTTCTTTGTGTTCATCTAGATCGAGCGTGTGCGTTGTTGTGCGATCCTAACACTATAGTCACCTTATCAACCACATAAGCTGAGTTTGTTACTGCTAGTGCCTATGCATGTCAAGCTGTTTAGATGAGGAGGATACTCAAAAAGATTAGTCACTCTCAAATAGAATAAACAAAGCTAATGTGTGATAATACTTCAACTATTAAGCTATCCAAAAATCAATTTCTTCATGGACGTTCCAAACACATAAGAGTAAGATTTCACTTTCTTAGAGATTTTACAACTGAAGGAACTGTTAATTTATTATTTTGTAGTACCTGAAATCAACTTGTTGGTTTGTTGACAAAGCCTCTAAAATTAGAAGCATTTTGGAAGTTGTGTGAATAACTTGGTGTGCAGAGTTTTTCTGACTTGAACTAATTCTTGACAAAGAAGAATAAGTTCAAGGGAGGGATTGTTAGAAGAATCTGATTAGCTTTAGAGTATTTTTAGGTATTTAGTTTAAATATTTTTCAAGATTGATTTCTATTTGTGGTTATTGGTAATGGAAAAGTTAAGTATTCAATAATATCATCACTTCAAACTTCAATTGTTTATGTTTGTGGCTTAGTTATTCTTCTGTCAAAACCTAATTGTTAGTGTCATGATCTCTCTTTTCAGCACAGTTTGCTGCAAAGTGACCTATTTGGCCACAACTATAGCATGCATCAGTTCCTACTCGACACTCTCCCTGGTGAGGGCGCTGATGCTTAGGACAATAATTATTGTTCTGTTCTGGGACTTCCTCGATTAGTAGTACTGCCATGGGGCGGTCTGCCAGTTCCTGTGTCGTGGTGGTTTGTTAGGCTCCTAGGGGAAGGGTTAGGTCTATACTTAGTGAAGATCGTACTACAAACTATGTGCTAGTATTTTTTTTTCTTGATTTTTGCCTAACCATACAAGAGTTACGAGGGTCAAAAGGAGGTCCGTTAGCACTCTTACCGTTCTTAGAAGAACTCTTAGATCTCAACGTTTCCGGCCAAATTTCATCACAAAATCAGCTGTGGATCTTCCCTCGATGAAGATATCAAAACTTTAGCACTCTATTCACAAAGGAAAATCTCAGATCTGAAGAAAAACGTTAGGAGATCTTACCTTACGGATTCCTCTCGGATCTTGATGGAAAATGAAACTTCGACTACACGAGTCCTCATTTTCTTCAAGAAGGAGTTCCTGCGTGCAAGTCTTGGTCGAGGTGAAATTCAATGATGTTTTTCCAATGAGAAGTCCGGCTTGTTACGTTTCAACTCTTAAGTTTTTCTCTCAACTTTTTGTTCTTTCTCTTTTCTTTTTTGCAAGTGTTTTGTGGAAAATCCTCAAGACCCATTAATGGGCTGAGGGTCAAAATGTCCCTTTTACCTCTCTGACTTTGACCAACTTTTTTTTTTAAGCATTACACCATAACACACGTAAAAACTAGCTTGGTACGACACACATCATCTAAGTATCTACACAGACTTTAGGCAAGTAATACTTGTAGGGATTGCTAGGAAGTGCTAATGTACGAGCATTTGTTACCTTAGGTGGTTAGAAAAGGCATGTTAAGTACTTTAAAAGGATGTTTTTTGATGAGTATGTACTGTACGTATGTTATAGTAAAATTACAGTTATGCCTTAGGTTGAGATTTTCGAAAAGCATGTTGCTTTATGTATTATAGAAAACTAGAAAGAGAATATGCATGACAAGAATACAAGTTTGGCAATATGGATGAATATGTAATGATGTGATTTATGATGAATGTTGTTTATATGTTTTTTTGCTGCATTAGAAAGGAGGATGGACTATTATGACTTGTACTCCATGTGATCGATGGATGTTATCTCCCCATTGAACTTGTTTTGCTGCATTAGAGAAGACAGATCGAGTTTTAGATCGTCTAGATGCCTTAAGAACCTAGTTAATCTCCATGACATCTAAGGAAAGCTAAGAAAGTCTACCATGCCCACTAGCCGTATGAATGGTATCGACCAAAGTCAGACTACTTTCTATTCTCTCTGGTACCTCAGTAGCACTATTTGGTGACTTAGATCATGCCAAAACGATAGTCATACAGGAACTAGTATGGTTGAGCTTGTCTAAGGTCAGATAGGAAGGCATGTTGTGGCTATTTTATAAATAACTATTAAGCACAGAAATGGGTTGAGAGCCAAGGCCATGATCCCGTAAACCCGTCCTAAGAAGAGATGAGGGAATCATAGGTAATTTAGCTCATAATGAATTACAAATATGATATGTGAAAATAGTAAGGAGCTCTTTGAACGAGGTCAGTGCACTATAAACTTGTCCTTAGAGGAGGCAAGGGCCTACACAGATAAACTTAGTAGCTGGGTGGCACGTGGAGTTGCTTCTAAACTTATAATTTTGTGGTGGATATTGTGGAAGGGTCTCTAGTCAAGCTTACATATATATGTCTAGAGAGACACCATATTGTCCTATAAACTTACTAAGTCTAAGAAAAAAAAAGTTATTTCAGTTTGAAGTTCAATTACGTCGAACAATAGACCCATGGTGTAAAAGAAAATTTAACAACTATCATACTAATAGAATCACACAAATCATACAATTGGTCTAGATGAAAAACAAAAGAGGAAAGATATAGGAAAAAATTTATGCAGTGTTGGATGAAAAACTCTAGAATGGGTAGGGTTTATTTAAGACTTCAAGAAATTACAAATAAGATAATTTATCTTGAAAAATAAATCGGATAATAAATAATTATACGGTAGAAATTACATGGGAAAACAGATAAAACCCTATCTTAGAAAATAATTAATACTTAACAAAAATTATAATTTAACCCATAAGTAAACATCAACCCCACAATCTAATTCAAAGAATTTGTAAAAAGCTGGAGAATCACTCCGAACAGAGAATTATTCTCAAAAGCTCGAATAGTTATAGAATATAGGCTCAAACTTTCTAGAGCCCAGAGAAAAGCTTTTGGTAACTTATTAAAATAAGGATGCGATAAGTGCTATAAGTAGGTTGCTTACTCACTATGTTTATATTCATCAAATTCTACTTTTTTATTTTTAGGTGTTTGCTGACTATTAGTCAAGGTAGAGAAGCATTCGGGAGATACACATTCATGGA
Source organism: Cucurbita argyrosperma subsp. sororia (assembly GCA_018691285.1). Taxonomy (NCBI): domain Eukaryota; kingdom Viridiplantae; phylum Streptophyta; class Magnoliopsida; order Cucurbitales; family Cucurbitaceae; genus Cucurbita; species Cucurbita argyrosperma. The sequence goes on along the minus strand of CM031894.1, from coordinate 6,941,341 downwards.
AGGGCTTGTCCCAAGGCGTCCGTCCATTATGTATTTTAGAGTTTATCGTTTAAATTTATGTCTCAATTTGTCTTTTAAATATGATGTTTGATTTTTAAAATGTGCAAAATTTATCGTAGTTTTATGTCTTTTTCGTCACATTTTGAGATCAAAGCATCAAAAATCCGGTTGTGACAAATTGGTATCAATGCAATCAATTTTTAGGTTCTATAGACTATTCTAGGTAAAATTTTGTGCAACCTCTGGGGCCTAGCTAAAGGACAAACTTACCTTTACGACGTACGTAGTGTGAATTTGATCTATTTGTAAGTTTCATGACAAACTTACCTCTATGGGTTGTTATTTAGGCTTTCTTGAGTGAATTGTTAGGATGAGTGGTAATTGGAGTTTCTTGTCTTTTGATAGACAGTGGCTCGAAAGAGAAAAGTAGTGATTGACCGTTCAGAACTCGAAAGAGGCAGAAAGAAGATTGTGATTGGCACCACAATACAAAATCCTTAGGCTAAATCCTTAGGCTAAGCAGAATAGATCCCAAGAAGTAATTAAAGAGATCTTCTAGGCACCCATCCCAACTTCAGAGGTACCACCAATGCAACCTAAGAGGCTCTACAGTCATTTATGAGGTTCACTCTGTAAACCCAAACTAGCCTATTACTACAATGATGGCAGCCCAGTTGCCTAAGCTTCCAATGAATCAAAGAGAATGACTATACAATCCCACCTTAAAAGGGAAAAGTTAACCTATTAGGTAGCTGAGGTGCGGTTGGAGGCTATAGAAACGACCTTTCAGTATATGAATTGTCATACCGAATATTAAGTATACTGTGTCATTTACATGCTAAAAAGTGTAGCATACCGTTGGTAAAAAAAAGTGCATAGAAGATGTTCATACCTAATGGAGGACAGGTGATATGGTCCTTACTCAAGCATCCTTCTTGAATTACTAAGAACCAAATTGCATTTTTTGATCTAAAGCAAGGAGACAGAACAGTCGAAGAGTACGACCTAGAGTTAAAAAAGCTAGCGTATGTGACAGGTGTCAGCGGAACAGAGAGAATAGTATCCTTGGTACTGATGATAAGAGTGTACACATAAGAGTTGAAAGGCTTACACCAAATTTCTAGAAGAAGCCTGCAGAAGGTGTTCGGTACGCAGCTCAGATTTTGTAACACTCGATCCTCGACAAGAATGAATTCTCCAACTTTTTCAATTTAATTTTAATTTGAACGATTTTATTAAGTGTCTTAAGGGACTGAATTTTAAGTTGTGGAAGAAGAGATCCATGCTTAAAATATGCCCACCGACACATGAAAAATATGAACAATATCCAGCAGAGTCACACCTCTTCCTATTTACTCTAATACCTCAATAGCAATAATTGTTGACCTAAATTAGATCTAGTAGTACCTCTGCCAAACAGTAGGTATTTAGAAACTCGTATCATCAAGCTTGACTAAAGTCAAATATGATGGCACATTATAACTATTTGAAGAGTTATTATCATGTGTAGAAATGGGTCGAAAGGCAAAACTGCAATACAATTAAACTATTTGAGAGAAGACGGGAGACTACATTAATAGTTTATCTCATGATAATTGCTAATATGGTACGTGGAAATGATCATAATAACTGCACTACAAATCTATCTTGAAAGGGGCGAGGAATATATTTAAAGGTATGTCTATATTTTCTACATTAAAAAAGAGGCTATCTAACGTAATTGAAATTCACATGACCCAAATAAGATAAATCAATTAATATCTAGCATGGCGCACAATAAACAAATCAAATTTTAAATAACACGCTAAAAATTTGATAATTTAATCGGCTCTAATGAAAAGTTGATACAAAATCAGAGCACCCACTACCATCCAATTGAGAAAATATTATTGAATCTATAATATGACGGATAGTTTTATAGTCTCAAAATGCATGAAAGAAAAATTAAAAAAATATATATCTCGAATATGTGTCGATGAATTTCACAGAAATTCCAGTCACTACAAGACAATCATTCAATAAAGTTTTGAAATTGTTATAATAGAGAGAGAGGATTCATGGAAGTTTGCTGAAGCACGTTGGTTGTTGAGGTCTCACTTCGACCCAAATATAGTCAATAATAGGAGCCCGAAGTATCAATTTTAAATTGACATCAACATGTGCTCAATTTTTTTAAGTTGAGGTAGGTGAATTCCTGTCCTTTAAAAGCAGCCCAAGTTCCACTGCTTTTTGTGCATCCATCTGAACCCAAACCCAAACCAAACAATCCAATTCATATCCACCACTATGCCGATCGATACCTCCGCTGCAGTTTCCGGCCAAATTGTGTGCGTCACCGGCGCTGGAGGCTTCATTGCTTCTTGGCTTGTAAAGCTTCTTCTTGAGAAGGGCTACACTGTTCGAGGAACTGTTAGAAACCCAGATGATCAAAAGAATGCTCATTTGAAGCAATTGGATGGAGCTAATGAGCGTCTCTCTTTGTATAGCGCTGATCTTCTTGATTTTGAAAGCCTCAAAGCAGCTATTATGGGCTGCGATGGTGTCTTCCATACTGCCTCTCCAGTCACCGATGACCCCGTAAGAACTTCACTTCATCATTTTCTCTCTCTTTATGGTTTAATATTATTTCTTTCTTATTTTATTTTGGGTAAGATTTCATGTCTTGTTGGAGAGGTGGATGAAGCATTTTTTTCCTTAAACACGTTTTAAAAAGGAAATCTAAACTGGAAAGTCCAAATAGGACAATATCTACTAGATGCTGTGAGCTTGGATCGTTACATTGTCCATGTTGAATAACATTAATAACTCACATCGATTAACAGGAAAAGGTGGAACAAGCCATAATTGGAACTAAGAATGTCATGACCGCCGCAGCGGAAGCAAAAGTTCAACGAGTAGTGTTCACATCGTCCATAGGCACCGTCTACATGAACCCTAACCGTAGCCCCGACACGGTGGTGGATGAGTCTTGTTGGAGTGATCTTGACTTTTGCAAGAACACCAAGGTAACATAAAAAAAACCCTTTAATTAACTAAGAAAAAATTAGCAAATTTATAAAAAAAACATGAAATTAAAGTGTGGAAATTATGTACAGAATTGGTATTGCTATGCGAAGACAATAGCAGAGCAGGCAGCATGGGAAGTTGCAAAAGAAAGAGGAGTGGATTTAGTAGTGGTGAACCCAATGTTGGTATTGGGGCCTCTATTACAAGAGGGTGTGAATGCGAGCGTGGTTCATATAATGAAGTACTTGACAGGGTCAGCCAAGACATATGTAAATGCAGTTCAAGGATATGTTGATGTTAAGGATGTGGCCAAAGCCCATGTGTTGGTTTACGAAACTCCGTCAGCCTCGGGCAGATATATATGCGTTGAGAGCATGCTTCATCGTGGAGAATTGGTTGATGTTCTTGCTAAGTTGTTCCCTCAATATCCACTTCCATCCAAGTAAGTTCGATTCCTCATAGATACTCGCATGTTGGAGGCGCTTTGATTATTGAGAATAATGTGTTGTATTTGGTGAAATTTGTGTAGGTGTTCTGATGAGGTGAATCCCAGAAAGAAGCCTTATAAATACAGTGTTGAGAAATTGAAGTCATTGGGAATGGAGTTCACACCAATCACACAATGCATATATGAAACAGTGAAGAGCTTACAAGAAAAGGGTCACCTTCCTCTTCCCTCCCAACTTCAGCATTGATCTTTCCCACAAGTTTAATATCCAAATTTGTGACACTTAAAATAATCTTAGTTTACATTAAAAAAGAATATGATGGGAAATTAATTAAAATATTGTAAGATGCATTTTTTTGACCAAATATAGTAAATGCAATTTCTTGGAAATGTGTTGTGGTTGCGCCATATTTGAGTTGTGTATGAAAATGCACATTACACCAATTACCCACCAAAGAAAATGGCATCGGTTTTTTATAATTGAAATTTGACTTTAAAATTAAGTCTTTCTTCTTACACAACTCCAAATATAATATTAATTTCAAACCTACTCTTAAAATTACGTCAAATCAATTAATATTTATTATATATAAATCAATTATTTAATTCATAGTTGACTTGAGACTATACATAATCTTAAACCAAATTGAGGATATGAGTTGAGTCAAAATAATGATTCATTGGGTAATTATGGACTAAATTAAAAATTAATTTTATTTAAAACTTAACCCACCGCTAGATTATACCATTTTTTTTTTCTATATATTTCATATGAATGAATATTATTTTCCAATTTAAAAAAGTTAAGAAAATAAATTAGTGGAGAATATAAAATAGAAGCATTTAAAAATTAAAAGAGGTGTCCTTGGGTAGGTGAGTCAGCTAAGGTTGGCCAAGTTTCCACGATAAAGGGTTGGTGGAGAAAAATCTTACCTTTTGTTGTGTAAACAAATGGACTTTTAGAAAATTATACAAATATTCGAATACTTCTTTTATTATTATTATAAAAATTGCATAATTTCCTTTAAGAAAAATCTGACCTAAATTGAGAGCGTTTCTATATACAAATGGTTAAGATAAGTAACGGCCCAGGTCCACCGCTAGAAGATATTGTCTTTTTTAGGCTTTTTCTTTCGGACTTCTCCTCAAAGCTTTAAAACGCTTCTGCTCGGGAAAGGTTTTCACACCCTTATAAACGGTGTTTTGTTTTCCTCCCCAACCAATGTGGGACATCACAATCCACCCCCCACCCCCTTCGGTGCCCAGCGTCCTCGCTGGCAGTCGTTCCTTTCTCCAATCGATGTGGGACCGCCACCAAATCCACCCCTTTTGGGGCCAGCGTCTTTACTGGCATACCACCTCATGTCAACCCCCCTTCGAGGAACAGCGAGAAGGCTGGCACATCGTCCGATGTCTGGTTCTGCCAGATACCATTTATAACGACCTAGGTCCACCGTTAGCGCATACTGTCTTCTTTGGGCTTTCCCTCTCGGACTTCCTCTCGAGGCTTTAAAACGTATCTGTTAGGGGAAGGTTTCCACACCCTTACCAGAAGTGTTTTGTTCTCATCGTCTGTCCCACGTATAAAATATCTATATGTTTATAAATTATTAATTTCAAGAGATTAGTGTACACAAATTCACATTAATTAACTATTAATTTCAAGCGATTCGTGTACACAAATTCACATGAATTAATTAAGAGATTGGGTACACAAATTCACATGAATTAAACATACTTTTTATTTTTTATTTATTTATTTATTTATTATTATTATTATTATTATTTTTTATGATTTTTGTTTTTTAATTGGAGTTTGAGAGAGACTTATGTGTAATTATTGAGTTTTTTCTTTTTTTTTTTTTTAAGAGAAAAAGTTTTATGTTTATGCTTGCGTTAGGAGTTAGAGGTTTTTTTTTCCTCAACAAATAATATTAGTTTTGCTAGGAGGAAGAAGTTTTGTGTTATTCAAATTTTATGAGTTTAGAATAGATTAACTTAAAAAAGTCTGATGGAATGATCCAATGTTCCTCACTTCAATACACCACATGAAAATAAATGAGAAAATGAGTGAGTATAAAAATACTCAACCTATTTGTAGGCTCTCGTTGCATCCTTCACCTAATAGGTATTCACAAACTTTTCTTTATGTTCTAAGAAGTTTAGGCTTAGTCTCTACTACTATCTAAGCATGTAGGGAGACCTCGAAGTTCCAATCAGATCTTTAAGCTGAATCTTAATCTTAGGAGTGTGTAAAGGTTTTCCAACCTTTCTGTTATTTGACTTAGGTAGCTTGCTTTTCTTACGCAATGAATGATCAACGTTTTGGGTTGAGGCACTGCCTTATAATAGCCTGGTATGACAGAATGGTGTCTACAAATCTGAACATCATCCATGGAAGGTTAGTTGGCAGATCCTTCCATAGAACTATAAAGTCACTCTAGTCTGGGACGACCCTCTTGTGCCGACTAACAATTATATCAACCTTTGTGGTCCCATTCTTCCAACAATGGTACAAAAAAAAAAAAGAATTAATTAATTAATTAATAATAACTAATTTCATCCCTCCGGGAAACTCTCACAGGGACTCCTCCTATAGAATACTCAACCAACTCCTCACACACCTGTCAGTGATTCAAAAAAAAAAAAAAAAAAAAGAAAAAAAAAGTTTGTGCGGATGAAAGGAGAGATGTCATTTGAAGATTTGAAGATGTTAGTAATTATATTTTACCTATCTTTTTTTTTTCTGTGATGGAATCATATTAATTTGGTTGCAATTAGTTACCTTTCCCAAATTTTCTAAGTTTTTAGAAAATCCATCCTTAAGAGAAAAAAAAAAAAAAGTAAGAATTGTTAAAATTGGCAAAAATAATAATAATAATAATAATAATAATAACAATAATAAAAAATAAAATAAATAACTATGAACAAAATTAAAAATAGAAGGAAAAGGTAAGGGAAGATCAAGGATAATATTAAATTGTTAGTAGGTTTATATCTCTAGATGGAACCGCAGAAAATGAGATTTTTAATAAAAGTAATATATATATATATATATATAAACATTCCATGCAAAGTGTCTAATGCTAAGTCTAACACATGGACCATTGTAAAACTTAGCGAAATAGTTTGACAAAATTTTGAAATTGAAATTGATGTCATGCGCTCACATAGGTTGACTTGGATTAAGCGTATGACAAATTTGTAACACCAGTTTAAGCTAATCAGGCAAGTGGTCTTACTATCGGCTTAGTCCTTATTTTATGTATGACGACACATGCTCAGTGGCCCTTGCACTTATCATTTATGTTTTATGTTATATGATGATATGATAACGTTATATGATGCGTGATGACGTTATATGATGATGTGATGACGTTATATGATAATGTTATGATGTCATATGATGACGTGATGTGTTATATGACGATGTGATGATGTTATATGTGTCATGATGACGTTAAATGACGATGTAATTATGTTATATGATGATGTTGTTAAGGATAGTTGATCGTTCATTATACGGCAAATATCTAGATATTTGTCTTACATTACGGCTTATTATATTTGCCCTTTTATTAAAGGCAAATATATTGTATTCATTTATTATTCTTTCCTTTTATCCGTATTTCCATATTATTTATTATTTACCATATTTCTCTATTCTGTAAATAATTATAAATAAGAGAACTCTCACCATCGTGGGGTGGATTCAGCAAACATTCACATGGTATCAGAGCCCTTTCGGTTTAACAACCCTGATCCTTTCTTGTCTATGGCTTGTGAATCCTCTTATCATCTTCGTCCTTTCAACACTCTAATCCATATTATTGTTAAATAAAAGCTATGGTTTCCTTAGATTTCGTTAGTTGTTTTTTACTTTTTGAAAAATCTGAATTAACGTACTCCCGTTGAATGGAAGAGCGTAATTTTTGCTGGCCATTTTGGCCAACTTTGGGCCCAAGTTTTTGCCCACTATACATCTTTAGGATTAAAGTTGTTATTTAGAGTATTCAACTGAATGGGAAATCTATCATCCAGTCTTCAGCAAATCTCTCTCTCCTTTTACTTTTCATAGCCATCGATGGTATATTATTGCAGAGAAGCCAACTTTATCAACAGTCAAGTTGAATAGTTCAAGTGGTTAGACCGTTGACCTAACAACACTAAGTGTGAAAATACACGTAAGGTACGGGCACTTATCGTATGTAAACTTTCCTGCTCTACAAAAAATAACCTTGGGTAGGGAGAAGTTGACAACTAGTCATATCCCTGTTCTTGCATCGCCTACGACCAAGCGACATATGCTCGAGCCTCTGGCCTCGGTTTTAAGAGAAGGTTTTAGATGCTCTACAAAAAATAACCTTGGGTAGGGAGAAGTTGACAACTAGTCGTATCCCCCTATAGTACATTCTGAGGTATTTCATGCCTGACAGGCCTAGACATGATATTTCTGAAATGTCATGCTTACTAGAAATATAAAAGTAAAACACTACAATATGAAAAGACATAAAGGGTTGGGCTTGTCATGGGCATGCAGCCATGGGTAACACACCTTGGACGAGCATGACCGTGACATCCTCCCCCACCTAATTGGTTGACATCCCTGTCAACCGACTACTTTCGAACCTGGCGATGTGGGTGGCGGCGAAGTCCAGATCTTCGGCGCCTTCCCAACTGGTTTCCTCCATATGGAGATTCTTCCATTTGACAAGGAATTCACAAATCGTCCGTACGGGTCTTCCTATCTTCCTAACCAAGGCTAGGATCTCCTCTATTTCTTTGTTGTCTCTTTGTTTCAGATCGATGCTCGGTCTTGTGATTACATTTCGCTAGTTGTCGTCCAGGTCAGGGTGATAAGGCTTCAAGTTGCTCACATAAATTACTGGGTGGATTTTCATCCATGTGGGTAGTGCAACTCTGTAGGAGGTAGCCCCGATCTTTTTGAGGACTTTAACCAGGCTTTCATATTTTCGAACTAGTCGCTGGTCCTTTCGGCTGCGAAATCTGATCTGTTCTGGTCGCAACTTGATGAGGACTTAATCCATCGATCTTACTTGAATGAATATGGGCTAACATGCACAGGGTCGCATGTTCGCCCTTCCGACTCAGTGCATCGGCTGCTTGATTACTCTTCCCTGCCTTGTATTCGAATTTGAAGTCGAATTCCGCCAACGACTCTTGCCACCGGGCTTGTTTTGCCGTCAATTTTGGTTGATCGAAGAAGTGGCAGATGGCGCTGTTATCCGTCTTCACTATGAACTATGATCCCAAGAGATACTATCTCCAGACTCGTAGGCAATGAACTACAGCCAGCATTTCTTTTTCGGAGACAGTGTATCTCCGTTCGACATCATTGAACTTTTGACTTTCATAAGCAATGTGGTGCCCTTCTTGAATAAGGACACCGCCTAGGGCAAAGTCGGAAGCATCTGTTTCTATTTCAAATAGCTTTGTAACATCTACTAACCCGAGGACAGGACCCCTCATCATGGTTGCCTTTAGATCTTCAAAGGCCATTTGACATTTATTTGACCATGACCAAGGGTGGTCTTTCTTCAGGAGCTCCGTTAAGGGGGCGGTTCGTCGTGAAAACCCTTCGATGAACCGCCTATAGTAGTATGCTAATCCTAAGAAGTATTGCACATCGGATACGGAAGTATGGACTTTCCACTCTTGGATAGCTTTTATCTTATCGCTATCCATCTCGATCTGTCCACAACTGATGACATGTCCAAGGAAGTTGGTGCATGTCTGTGCGAAGGCACATTTTTCTTTCTTGACGTACAACTGATTCTGCCGCAGCTTGTCAAATACCAGCTTCAAGTGTACCTTGTGTTCCTCTAGGGTTGTGCGGTATACAACTATGTCATCGAGGTATACTAAGACGAACTGATCCAAGTATTCGTAGAAAACCTGGTTCATTAATGTGCAAAACGTAGCTGGGGCGTTTGTCAAGCCAAAGGGCATCACCAGAAACTCGAAGGCCCCATATCTTGTCACCACATCGTCTTGGACTCGTCCCCCTCGGCGATACGTACGTGGTAGTACCCTGATCGTAAGTCCAACTTCGTGAAGTATTTGGCCCCGTGAAGTTGGTCGAACAAGTCGAATATTATCGGCAGTGGGTACTTGTTGCGCACCGTCATGGTCGAACAAGTCGGATATTATCGGCAATGGGTACTTGTTGCGCACCGTCACCTTGTTTAAGGCTCTATAATCTATGCATAGACGCAACGTCCCATCCTTCTTTTTCTGAAATAGTACGCGGGCTCCGTAAGGTGCTTTTTCTGGGCGGATGAATCCTACCGTCAACAACTCATTTAGTTGTTTCCTCAATTCAGCTAGCTCAGGGGGAGCCATTCGGTATGTGTTCTTCATTGGGGGTTTAACCCCGGAAAGGAGTTCAATTTCATGATCAATGCCTCGACGGGGTGGTAATGTTTGTGATAGGCTCTCTGGCATTATGTCAGCGTAACTGTTTAGTACCTCCTTGATTTCGTCTGGGATAGTTTCCTCAGTAGTCACTTCTTCCATCAGTGGTATAGCCATAAATGTAGGTTTCTCTCATGCGAGTTCTCTTTTCAATTGTATGGCTGAGATCATTCTAAGATTACCTGGCTGCTTGATGCTTGCAGGTATTACTGTGGGATTGCGGTCGGTGATCACCAAGTATTTCGCCAGTGGCATTGGGATAACTTTGTGTTCTAGGAGAAACTCCATCCCAAGTACCACGCCAAAGTCCTCCATGCAAACCACGACAAGGTCTAGCTCTCCTGTCCAAGTCCCTAATTTGAAGGGGACTCTTTTGGAAACTCCCACAATAGGCAAGGCCTTGGAGTTGACAGCTTTCATTTTTCCAGGGTCCTTTCCTAATGGTGAGTCCCAATCTTCGGGCTTCTTGATCGGCGATGAAGTTGTGAGTCGCTCCTAAGTCTACCAAAGTGCTCTTGCTCGATCCAGAGTTTATTGTCGCATCTACAAACATGAGCCCTTTCTCTATTATCTCCTTCAGTTTGACCTTCCGTTAAAGAGCTGACAGGAATTTGAGCGTGCCCATTCAGGGGTTGTCTTGATCTTCCTTCTTGTCTAGCATAGTCTCGACTCTTGTGTCGTTGCTCTCTTGAATGGACACTTGGAGCGCAGTGAGAGAGGCCCGATGAGGACAGTAGAACACTTTGTGGGGGCCTTTACACAATATGCATTGTAAAGGTGTTGTCAGGTGGTTCCTTTGAGGGTAAGGTCCTCAAGATGTCCCTGCTTGGTTGTTTTGAGGAGGTCTATCTGTCCACCCGCTTGGTCTGTCGTTACCTCCGTTTGACTTGTTGGGGCTTCCATTTCGGTGACCTAGCGGCTTATATGTTTTGCCCCCAGTGTTTGGGGCCTGTGTTGTTTTTCTTTCGTAACTCGCCTCGTTCCCATAGTCTAGGAGTCTCTCGGCGCTAGCAATTGCCGTAGCTAGGTCTTGGACCTTTTTCTCGTGTATTTGTGTTTTAGCCCACGGTTGTAACCCATTTATAAAGAAGAACACCTTGTCCTTCTCTGATGTGCCCCTAATATCTAGCATCAGGGTCAAAAATTGTCTGACAAAGTCCATTATGCTTCCAGTTTGCTTTAGGGCTATTAATTTTTCCATTGCTAGATGGTCTACGTTTTCGGGGAGGAATTGGTCCCTCAACTCTCTCTTGAGGTCTTCCCACAAGTCTATGGTGTACAATCCATTCTCGATGTCTTGTACCTTCAAACGCCACCAAAGTTTGGCGCCGTCTATGAGATACATCGAGGCTACTGACACCTTCATGTCGTCGGTACAAGCCGGTGTGGCTTTGAAGTACTGTTCGACATCAAAGAAGAAGTTCTCCAACTCTTTGGCATCCCGATTCCCTTTGAAAGGTCTAGGTTCGGGAAACTTCAATTTGTTGGATCCTGTATTAGTTTGCTCAGCCGAGACGTTCTCCACGGCTTTCATGGTCACCTCGATTCGGGTGATCATGGCAGACATCTTTTCTTGCATGTCATCGATCGTTGTTCTGAATTTGTCAGCTAATCCACTGAACAAACTCATCATTGTAATTTGTAGCATGTTGAACTCTTTGCCACGTCCCTCCTTGTGTGCGACAGAGCCATCGGGGCTACTAGACGGTCTTGGGCTGCTCGTAGAAGCAACTTTTTCTTCAAGTGAGGCCACTCGAAACATCAGTTCTACGATTGGCAAACCATCTAGGCGGTTACCTATTACGTCGATTTCTATGACTTTTCTATTAAATTCCGTCACCCGTGCTTTCAGGAAGCGGATGGTGTCAGGGACTTCTTTGAGGAACAGTATTTCCTCCTCTATTAAGGTAAGTCGGTCGGCTTGTGCTTTGGATGTCGACTTTGTCGCAAACATGTTCTCGGTCTTTGCTATTTCACGGAGCTTACAAAGCTCTGATACCACTTGTCACAATCGCACTTTTAATGGCAGCGGACTTGCAATTGTGCAGCACTCACTTTTGAACAACAAGTGAGCTAAGCCAATTCGTTCTTGCGTCGCCTACGTCCAAGCGACGTATGCTCGAGCCTCTAGCCTCAGTTTTAAGAGAAGGTTTTAGAAAGCGAGGGCAGAAAGAGATTTTCGAAAGAGACGTTATATAAGCAAGCAAGAGAGAAATAACAACGGCTTATAGTGTATAACCTTGGGTAGGGAGAAGTTGACAACTAGTCGTATCCCCCTATAGTACATTTTGAGGCATTTCATGTCTGTCAGACCTACACATGATATTTCTGAAACGTCATACTTCCTAGAAATATAAAAGTAAAACACTAGAATATGAAAAGACATAAAGGGTTGGGCTTGTCATGGGCATGCGGCCATGGGCAACACGCCTTGGTCGAGCATGACCGTGACACCCAGCATCAGGGACCGTCACTACCGCCAGCCAGCAGCTGCACCCCCTGAACCAGTTGAGTTCGTAACACCACGGATTGCCTCGATGATGCACCTTCTGGCAGTGGAACGACATGATCGAAGAAGAACACAACCCAACTCAATTCACGATTAGAATACCTCGTCACCGAGCTAGAAGAAGAAGCATCAGGAACCGTCACTGCCGCCAGCAGCTGCACCCCTTGAACCAGTTGAGTCTGCAACACCACGGACAACGGATTCGACGTTGGATGTCGATCACGGGTACATCATACTGCCGCCAGCAGCTGCACCCCCTAAACCAGTTGAGTCCGCAAGACCACGAACTGCGGATTCGACGTTGGATGTCGATCACAGGTACATCATCTCCGAGTATTCGGCTGCTTTGCATACATGAAGGTAGCACGTCCCCACCTCGCCAAGCTCGATCCCAGGAGGCTGAAAGTTGTCTTCATCGGCTATGAACCCGGGAGCAAGGCGTACATACTCTATATGATCCTGCGGGGGGCGAGCTCACGTGTCTCACGACGTCATCTTCGATGAAAGCACCTTCTGGCAGTGGAACGACGTGATCGAGAAAGAGCACAACCCAAAATGGTGGAGTGCCTCGTCACCGAGCCGAAAGAAGGAGGAGCCTAGGATCAGGAACCGTCACCGCCGCCAGCAACTGCACCCCCTGAAACACCAAGAACCAGACGTGGGCTCAAATGGGTCTTCAAACTGAAGCACAACGAAAAGGGAGAAGTTGTAAAGCACAAGGCCCGTCTGGTGGCGAAGAGCTACGTCTAGAAGCAAGGAGTGAACTACGAAGAGGTATTTGCGCCAGTGGCAAGGTTAGAATCCGTCCGCCTTTTGCTAGCAATTGCGGCACATTGCTCTTAAGACGTCCACCACATGGACGTGAAGTACGCTTTCCTTAACGGAGAGCTGAAGAAGACCGTCTACGTCCGACAACCACCTGCTTCCTAGACAACGACAACCCCGGTAAGGTACTGCGTCTACACAAGGCACTCTACGGGCTTCGGAAATCACCACAAGCCTTGAACGAAAGATCGACAGTACCCTACTGTCACTAAAGTTTAAGCGTTGTGCCTCTGAGCATGGCATGTACACGCACGGCCACGGCGAGCAGCGATTGATTGAGTGTATGTCGACGACCTCATAATCATTGGAGGTGCCATGGAAGTCCTCGGAAGGTTCAAGAAGGAGATGTCAAAGAACTTCAAGATGAGCGATCTAGGCGTACTCAGCTACTACCTCGGCATCGAAGTGCAACAGAGTACTACCGGCATCACCATCTGCCAAAGTGCATATGCGAAGAAGCTGTTGGATACAACTGGGCTTGCGGACAGTAACCCTACAAGGATGCCAATGGAGGCCCAGCTGCAACTAAGGAAGGTCGACACTACGACGAAAGTCGACGCCACCAATTACTACAACATTGTCGGGAGCCTGCGCTATCTGGTAAACACATGCCCTGACCTTGCTTACTCAGTTGGATATGTGAGTAGATTCATGGAAGCACCTCAGGAGGAGTATCTTATGGCCGTCAAGCGCATCCTATGCTATGTGACTAGAACTAGAGGCTGGGGTGTGAGATACAGCATAGGGAAAGCAAAGACGAAGCTTGAGCTGGTCGGCTACAATGATAGTGATATGGCCGGTGACGATGATAATCGTAAGAGCACCAGCGGGATGATCTACTTTCTCTGAGGTGGCGTGATCTACTGGCACTCAACAAAACAAAAGGTAGTTGCTTTGTCTTCCTGCGAAGCAGAATACATCGCCGCTTCGACGGCGGCAACACAGGGGGTCTAGCTTGCGCGACTGATGGAAGAACTCATCGAAAGAGAAAGCGTTCCACCAATGCTATACATGGACAATAAAGCTACGATCTCCCTGATCAAAAATCCAGTTCTGCACGATTGGAGCAAGCACATAGAAATCAGATTCCACTACATCCGAGAATGTGCAGATCAAGGGCTCATCAAGATTAATTTCATCCGAACAGAGGAACAACTTGGAGACATTTTCACCAAGTCCCTAGCGCGGGTAAAATTTGAAGAACTACGCTCAAAGATCAAAGTTCAAATAATAAGGTAGATATACCACAGCTTTTAGGAGGAGATTGTTAAATAAAAGCTATGGTTTCCTTAGATTTCGTTAGTTGTTTATTACTTTTGAAAAATCTGAATTAACGCTCCCCGTCGAATGGAAGAGCGTAATTTTTGCTGGCCATGTTGGCCAACTTTGGGCCAAGTTTTTGCCCTCTAATTTTCATTTTTAGGATTAAAGTTGTTATTTAAAGTATTCAACTGAATGGGAAATCGATCATCGAGTCTTCAGAAAATCTCTCTCTCTCTCCTTTTACTTTCCATTATTTTTTTCTTCGAAGAAATTTTCCTTCGGTCAGTTTTTTTTTTCCATCCACGTTTTCCTCTCAATTGCCAGAAGTCAACAATGATCACCATCAAACTTTCTTCCTCCAATTATCTTCTTTGGAAAAGCCAACTTCTTCCTCTCCTTAAGAGTCAAGACATCTGTGCTATGTTGATGAAACTATGGTTCCGCCACCTTGCTTTGAACCAGAAACCTCCTCAACACTCAACCCCAAATATTTAACGTGGAGAGCAACCGATCAACGACTTCTCTGTCTCCTACTCTCCTCTCTCACCGAGGAAGCCATGGCTATTGTCGTTGGTCTCTCTACTGCACGTGATATTTGGCTTGCGTTGGAAACTACGTTCAACCATCATTCGAAAGCTCGTGAACTGAGATTCAAGGATGACTTGCAGGTGATAAAACGTGGCACCAAACCTGTTGTTGAGTATGCCCGTGCCTTCAAAACAATTTGTGACCAACTTCATGCCATTGGCAGACCTGTTGAGGACATTGATAAAGTGCACTGGTTCCTTCGTGGACTCGGCACCGAATTTTCAACTTTTTCTACTGCTCAGTTAGCTCTCACCCCTATCCCATGTTTTGCAGATTTAGTCTCTAAAGCTGAAAGTTTTGAGTTGTTCCAGCGCTCCCTTGAGTCCTCTTACGCCACTCCTACAGCATTCACAGCCACTAATCATGGTCGCACCCATGGAAGCCACCCTGCTTCCTTTAGCAACCAGCGAGGTCATTCTTATTCTCACAAAAATAACTCTTCCAATCGAGGACGAACCCACTCAGGTCAGGGCCGTCAACCACCTCACTGCCAAATATGCCGCAAAGAGGGCCATTATGCTGACCGCTGCAACCAACAGTATGCTCGACCTAATTCTTCTCATGCTCACCTTGTTGAAGCCTTTAACACGTCGTGTTCTATTGCTGGACCCGATGCTGCTGATTGGTGTCTAGACACTGGGGCTTCGGCCCATATGACTGCCGACCCATCTATTTTGGATCAATCTAAAAATTACACGGGTAAGGACTCTGTGATCTTAGGAAACGGTGCAAACCTACCCATTACCCACACTGGTACTCTTTCTCCTGTTCCAAATATTCACTTATTAGATGTCTTGGTTGTCCCTCATCTCACTAAAAATCTTCTTTCCATAAGTAAATTAACGTCTGATTTTTCTCTCTCCGTTACATTTACTAATAATCTTATTACTATTCAAAATCGTCAAACAAGAAGGGTGGTGGCAACCGGTAAAAGAGATGGAGTGCTATATGTGCTGGAGCGTGGCAACTCTCCTTTTATTTCAGTCCTTAGAAACAAATCTTTACGTGCTTCATATGATTTGTGGCATGCTTACCTGGGTCATGTGAATCATTCTGTTATTTCTTTTTTAAATAGAAAAGGTCATCTTTCTGTTACGTCTTTATTGCCTTCTCCATCATTATGTAATATTTGTCAGCTTGCGAAAAGTCATCGATTGCCTTATTCCCGCAACGAACGTAGGTCGTCTCATGTGTTAGATCTTATTCATTGTGATCTTTAGAGTCCTTCCCCCATCAAATCAAATTCAGATTTTCTTTATTATGTTATTTTTATTGATGATTATTCTTGATTCATTTGGCTTTACCCTTTAAAATTTAAATATGATTTCTTTGATATTTTTCTTCAATTTCAAAAATTTGTGGAAAATCAATATTCTTCTTGTATCAAGGTATTTCAAAGTGATGGAGGTACCGAATTTACTGGCACTTGTTTCCAAACTCATTTACGTAATTCTGGCATCCACCATCAACTCTCTCGTCCATATACACCTGCTCAAAATGGTCGTGCTGAGAGAAAACATCGTCATGTGACTGAGACTAGCTTGGCCCCTTCTCTTTCACTCTCATCTTTCTCCTCGTTTTTGGGTTGACGCCTTCAGCACTGCAGCTTATATTATCAACCGGTTACCTACTCCACTTCTTGGAGGTAAGTCACCCTTTGAACTCCTTTATGGCTACACTCCACATTATGACAATTTTCATCCCTTTGGTTATCGTGTTTATTCTTATTTGCATGATTATATGCCTAACAAGCTTTCTCCCTGCAGCATTCCTTGTATTTTTTTAGGTTATGGTCCTGCTCATAAAGGGTTCCGCTGTCTTAATCCTGCTACCACTAAGCTATATATCACCGGTCATGCTCAATTTGATGAAACTCACTTTCCTGCTATCCCTAGCTCCCAGGCCCAATCTCTTTCCTCTCTTCCTATTTCAAATTTCTTGGAACCACATCTTTATCATATTGATTCATCCCCCCCCCCCCCCCCCCACCACTTCATCATCGCACATTCCTTGATCAAGTTCATCCCCGTGTGATATTTGTTTTGACCTTATGGATGAGTCTGTGCAGGTTGATACTTCTCTTGCAGGTTCCACTTTGCCACCCTTGACTTCTAATTCGACCTCTATTGAACCTACTGTTGATTCCTCTTCTTTGGGCACTCATCCTATGATCACACGAGCCAAAGCTGGTATATTCAAGACTCGTCATCCAGCAAATCTTGGTATTTTGGTCTCATCTGGACTTCTTTCTGCTCTTCTTGCATCCACTGAGCCAAAAGGATTCAAATCTACAGCTAAGAATCCTGCTTGGGTTGCTGCCATGGATGAAGAAATTCGAGCGTTACAACAAAATGATACTTGGACTTTGATTCCTCACCCTGCCAATACCAACATCGTGGGCTTTAAATGGGTCTTTCGTATTGAATAGTTGCCTAAAGGATCCGTCGAGCGTTTCAAGACTCATCTTGTTGCCAAAGGTTATACTCAGGTTCCTGGTCTTAACTACACTGACACTTTCAGTCCGGTTGTCAAAGCTACCACTGTCCGTGTTGTGCTTTCTATTGCAGTCACAAATAAATGGTCTCTTCGACAACTTGATGTCAAGAATGCTTTCCTCAATGGAACTCTTATTGAACGTGTTCATATGGAACAACCTTCTGGGTATATTGATCCTCGATTTCCCTCTCATGTTTGTCTATTAAAGAAAGCCCTTATGGCTTAAAGCAAGCTCCTCACACCTGGTTTCAGCGTTTTAACTCATTTCTTCTCACACTTGGTTTTTCTTGTAGTCGCGTTGACACGTCCCTTTTTGTCTTTCATCAGCAATCTAATCTTATCTATTTGCTTCTTTATTTGATGATATTATTGTTACCGGCAACAACTCATCTCTTATTGACAGCTTTATTCGCAAGCTTCATTCTGAGTTTGCTACCAAAGATGTGGGTTCTCTCATTTACTTTCTTGTTCTTGAAGCTTCACTCACTCCTGATGGTCTCTTTATTAGTTAGTTAAAATATGCTCGAGATATTCTTACTCGTGCTCAGTTGCTCGATAGCAGGCTAGTCCACACTCCCATGGTTGTTTCTCAACACCTGACTGCTGATGGTTCTCCTTTCTCTGATCCTACTCTTATAGATCTCTTGTTGGCATCCTTCAGTACTTGACTATTACGTTTCTAGATATTGCCTATGTTGTCAATTCTGTCAGTCAATTCTTGCATGCCCCTACTGCAGATCACTTTCTTGCTGTCAAACGTATTCTTCACTATGTCAAAAGAACACTCCACTTTGGTCTTACCTTTCGTTCATCCACTGTAACTAGTACGCTAGTCGCTTATTCGGATGTTGACTGGGTTGGTTGTCCCGATACTCGTCGTTCTACGTTTGACTATTCTATTTATCTTGGTAACAATCTCGTTTCTTGGAGTGCCAAAAAGCAACCTACTGTCTCACGCTCCAACTGTGAATCTGAGTATCGTGCTCTTGCCACAACTGCTGCTGAACTTCTTTGGGTTATGCATCTTTTGCATGACCTCAAGGTCCCTATTTCACAGCAGCCCTTACTCTTATGTGACAATAAAGGTGCTATTTTTTTTAGCTCTAATCCTGTTTCTCACAAGCGGGCCAAACATGTTGAACTAGATTATCATTTCCTTCGAGAACTTGTTATTGCTGGCAAACTTCGCACACAATATGTACCTTCTCATCTCCAAGTTGCTAACATCTTCACAAAAAGTATTTCTCAACCTCTCTTTGAATTTTTCAGATTCAAGCTTCACGTTCGTTCAAATCCGATGCTCAGCTTGCGGGGGATGTTAAGGATAGTTGACCGTTCATTATAAGGCAAATATCAGCTTACCATATTTGCCTTTTTATTAAAGGAAAATATACTGTATTCATTTATTATTCTTTCCTTTTATTGTTATTTTCATATTATTTGTAATTTACCATATTTCTCTATTCTGTAAATGATTATAAAGAAGAGAACTCTCACCACCATGTAGGTGTGGTGGATTCAGCAAACATTCACAGATGTGATGATATTAAATGATGATGTGAGGATTTAATATGATGATGTGATGATATTATATGATGATGTACATTGTAACAACCCATGTCCACCGTTAGTTGATATTGTCCTCTTTAGACTTTCCCTTTCGGGCTTCCCCTCAAGGTTTTTAAAACGTGTCTGCTAAGGAGAGGTTTCCACACCCTTATAAAGAATGCTTCGACTCGACACACTACCCAATTCAGCCTAGACCTAGCTCGAAAATGCATGAACGACTACTACTTGGTAGCGCGCTACTAGCACTAAGGGCGTACCAAAGGAGAAAAGAGGTGAAGATTCTTGTAATGACCCTAAATTTCCACTTACCTAGAGTCAGTACTGTCATCTTCATGTATACTCATATGCTGAATTAAATATTTAAAAACTTCATCAAAAAACATAAACTTCATCTTAAAACACTATCATGGACTTATGAGTTCGAAAACATCTTTAATATGTCACAACAAAATACTAAATGAAATAAATAACGTTATAATTAAAAAACCATATTCTAACCTAAGTCGAAGAAAATAAGTATAGCTACCCTATCCATGTGTCATGGTCTCGATTTTCGATGTTGTCGTTAGCTGTACAGGGATGTCTTGCTTTTACCTAAAAAAGATGTAGCACATGACTTGAATATTTTAAGAAATAATCAGTAAGTGACCCATTATTGGAGTCAAGCAATGCAAACACATGCAACTCATGATCTAGGGACCTATCATTTAAAAATCATCATAGGGGTGGCCTCCAGTCTAGACAAAAATTGGACGTGTAGTACTTCCCTACACACGATCAACACGTGCGTGTGTGGATCCTCAAGAAGTTCACACCCCGTGGACCCATCATAGTCGAGCTAGCTGCCCGTAGCGACGTCCGAAGGTCAGCAGACCCCTAAGTGCCATGCGAGGCATGATCATCATCATCATCATAGCGTACGCATTTGTACTCATCATCATAAATGGGAAAGTATCTCGATGTATATGTACGCACAAAATGTATGAAGTCCCTATAGTTTTCATCTTCGTGACACAACCCTATACATCGTTCATATATTACTCTAAGCAATATGAGGTTCTAGGTTCTTAATTCTAAGAACTTAGATCTAGATCCATGTTCTAGTCCTCATCCTTGGTCCTTAGTTCTAGTCCTTTTCCTTAATCTTGTTCTTGGTTAGCTCTTGTTCTTTTTTCTCGTTTTGTTCTCTAATATACTCCTCTTAGGATTTACTTGACAACCTATATCCAAGGTTTCATGCGATTCAAGCGATACAGTCTAAACCTACGTTCAAGGTTTCATGCATTCAAAGCGGTGTAGTCTGAACCTGTATCCAGGATTTCATGCATTTCTTGCTACATAATCTAAAAACTATGCCCAAGGTTTCATACATTCCAAGCAGCTTAGTCTGAATACATGTATCCAAGGCTTCATATGTTTCAAGCGGCATAGTCTAAACCTGCATCCAAGACCTTTTTATGTTCCATCATTGCAATCTAAGTCATGAACTTGTTGTACCTTGGGAGGTCTAGGGGTTTCTGAGTCTTAGGACTTTGGTATTTTAGATCAACCAAGTAAAAAGAATTACACTATTGGAATGCCTATGGGCATGGTTGGATGACTTAGTGTTGTATGAATGACACATACTCTGTGACCCATTTATATGTCATCTTTTGATGTTATGATATGTTTTATTATGATTATGTGATGTTTATTATGGTTATGTGATGTTTTTATGATTATGTAATGTTTATGAGTATCATGTGATGCATGAAGTAAGATCCACATCGGTTGGAGAGGAGAACGAAGCATTCCATATAAGGGTGTGGAAACCTCTCCATAGCAGACTCGTTTTAAAACCTTGAAGGGAAGGCTAAAGAGGATAATATCCGCTAGCGGTGGACTTGTGCTTATACAAAAAAATATCTGCGCCAGCATGGACATAGATTCCATATCAGCTAGAGAGGTGAATGAAATATTCCTTATAAGGGTGTAAAAACTTCCCCCTTGTAGATGTGTTTTAAAACCCTGAGGGGAAGCCCGAAAGGGAAAACCCAAAGAAAAACCCTGAGGGGAAGCCCAGAGGGAAAGCCCAAAGGGAAAATATCTGCTAGCGGTGGGCTTGGGCTGTTACACATGTACTTCTAGAATGTTATGTCATGTATATTATGATATCATGTTTATGTTATGCCTATGAAACATTCGATGAGTCAAGTATGTTAAGAATGAATGATATGTCATGTTCACGTATGTATTTCTCATAGGAAGATTATGTTAAAAAGTCTGGAAGTATGATGTGCATCATAAATATGAACTATGATTTAGAATGCAAGACCTCATGCATGTTCTATGTCATAAGCATGGAATACTTCTCCAGCATATTTTTGTACGGACACGTATCCATGATATGACATGCACTCCTTTCATACTAATGATTTTCAGAAGCGTGAGTGTGCACTAGCCCGTAATCAAGTCTTAGGAGTATGTAGACAAGCTCGCTGCATGAACCGTACATAAAAAAAGTATTACACGTCCGACCCTACCAGAAAAGAAAGTAAAGCCCAAAAAACAATCACAACATGACAAGTCCAACCATGAATCATGATTGCTTGTGATAGGCATTTTTCACCCAAAAAGAAAGTTACTTATTGACTATTTTTAAATACAGAAATCATGTTTATTAATTTTTTAGATAGAGTTAAAGGCTCTCATGTACCAATATTGTGTCACCTATGTAGGCAATGGGAATAAAATCAAGATAGAGATGAATTTCTGAATTTAAGTCATAACTCTCGGGTTAGGACAGGGCAATTGCATTCCTTTCAAACTTTGATAGGAGAGGTTGTTTTCTCTATTTTCAATTACGTTATTTCTTTGATTTTACATTTAAATTTGAAATAAAGTGAATATTTAAGTCCATGTAAACATTTAAAAGCAAACTATTTTAAATGATTTTCCACCATCATGTTAATAATTAACATGCATGTAGTTATGGCCTTATTTTTAAATGAAAAAGTAGGATCTTTATACATAGAGTCACATGGGTATTCAATAGTTGGGAGGCTTGCGATGCCGTTCCACCAAGATTTTAGTATGTCATTATGATCCTGTCGAGGAGTTGCTAGCTAAACTCATGTCATTTTCAGTACCCTCATATGTTGGAACTTTATATAAGATTATGTCTTATTATAACATTCGAGCTCGACGAGAATTAAATAATAATTTTTCTTAAAAGTTCTATCTTCTAAAATTAATTAAGAGTTTTAACAACTAAATTTCAAAATAAAAATAATCTAGAAGAGAATAAAAAAGCACAAAAAAGAGGAAAAATGTAAAAGTCAACCCAAAAGGCAAAATGGTCTGGACTCTCTTTCCAAATGAGGGGTTTGTAAGTGACCGATTAACGAATAAGTAAAGAAAATAAAGAAGAAAAAGAAAAAGAAGTTAAGGATTGGACTAAGAGGAAGGAGAAATCATCATCCACCCTAACTAGTGTCAGAGAGTCTGAATTTGGCCAACTACGCATGCAATTATTTCTCGGTCGAGTTAACGTTATGAAACTCTAAAGAAATAAGAAAAAACGACTGAAATTTATAAAACTGACGAAGAATCAAATCACAGGTGAACGTGCTTCTAGAAGAGGGGATGACGCACGTCGAGAGTCGGCAGAGACACATGGCGGCCAATGAAAGAGGAAGGTTTTGACATTTGGTTGGTGGGCACGATTAGTGAAGTGACCCAACCCAATAAGTAAACCATAACCTAATCTGCTACCCGCTTCGAAAAGAACTGATCAAACCAACTCGAACTACCCATGCTTTGGCCAGACCCGACATGGAAGCGACAACCAATGAGTGATGTGTGGCATAGTGAGAGTGCAACTGCTCCCCCCTTAGGTGTGTCTATATTTGTGTGTGGGTTATGTGCATAAAAGCTCATTAGATGGGTGGGTATTGCTTGAGTTTGATATTTTAGTCCATTTTGACTCTCTATCGTTAGTTTTTTACCCCAATTTTGATACTGACCTTATTTTGACTTGAATTATATCTCATCAAAGAAACTTTTTTAAAAAAAAATGGAGCTCCTAGCAAGCAAAAACTCAAACTCAAGAAAACATGTCGATCAATGGTATAGACTTTAATTCTCCAAGCGATTGGATATGCCCTGAAGAGCTAGTCTCGAGCATCCTGAAAATGAACCACCTATAAGCCTTAAGAATTGAGTAAACCTCCATAGAAAAGATGACTAAAAAGGCTTAATATGCCTAATAGGAGTGTGAACAATATCATTAGAGTTTCTACCCTCCATTCTCTCCGACACCTCGTAGCGTTATCAGCTACCTAGGTCGAACTCAATAGCGTCTCTATCAAGTGGTAAGCCCCCAAGAAAGGTACAGTGAAGCTAGGCCTAGACTGAATAGGGTAGTGCGTTGAGGCCAGGTATGGGGTCTCCTGAATAGGACCTCTGCATTGTAAACCCGTCATGAGAGGTGGAGTGGGACCATGCAAGTAACCTAGTAGTTAGCCAGGTATGAGGTCTCTACCCCCACATTCAGCGTGACTCTAATGGCTCTGTGGAAGGGTCACTAACTAACCTTCTATAGATGATGTTCAGACTAGCTAGATGTCGTACTATCTTAATAGATTTTATGAGGTCGCATCTCAACCAAGGATGTCGGACATTCATTGTTATGGCCATGCAAGCTGAATAGTCAAGAGAACTATAAAGTTAGTTCACCATGAGCTCTGACACGTCGTTTAGTAAATTTGCAATGCTAGAAATGAGTGAACTACGTTTAGACCTAAAGTGGGTTCATAAGAAGTAAAATAATCATTTAAAACTTTGAGGTCTTCCCAGAAGCGTAGCTAGCTATAGAACTAGGCCTGAATTTTCTAAATCCTAAAGAAAACCTCGTGGTAACTTATTAGGATAAGATATTATGAGAGTCTACAAGTAGGTTGCTTATTGATTATTTTTGTACTCACCTCATTCCTCATTTCTTTTTCAGGTGCTTGCTGACTCCCGATCGAGGTCGAGGAGCGTTCAGAAGCTATTTAGTCATATAGCGGTTCGTTCGGGGGCATTATTCCATTTGCATGTTGTGAATATTTTGTATTTTGTTTGAAATTGCATCCCCAACTCATTCATTGTTTGTAATGAACTCAAATAACTCCTGTTTGCAATTGTTCTTGTATTGATTTTCGATTTACTATTTTTCGTGTTAGTTTATTTTTAACTTTCCTCAATTTTTACTGTATTTTAGTTTTTATTTATTTTACTTCACTTTAGTTTTATTTGCTTTTCTTTGGTTTTTTATAATCACTTACCGATATTTGAAACCTAAAAATTCGGATTATGACATTTACCCATCATGGATACGCATGATCACAACATAAACTAAGTAAGCAAGTAAAGTAAGAAGAACGAGAACTATTAGTTCATTCTAGAACCTAGTTAGGCTATTCATGAGATGGTGCAACATCAAATTAAATGAATTATGGAGTTAGCTCATGTATAAGAACCCAAACTTAGAGAACTTTAGTACCTATTAGAAGCTGATGTAATTTATAGAACCTCGGCTTAAATTCTGAGAGTCTAGAACTTAGATCGCTGTACTTAACTAGGTATAAATGCAATTATGAGCCAATCAATAAGCTACTTACTGAATATTTTTATGCCCATACAAATTCTTACTTTTTTTTTTTTTTTTTAGTTGATAACTACACAATTAGTCGAAGTTGGGAGTAGTGGGAATTGTGTGGTCACAAAAAGAAATCAACCACTAAAAAACTAAAGAAATTATTTGTGAAGTTTATTAGAATAGGCTAACACTTTCGATCATTAAGAAGCATACCGATTCTTGAACCATACTCATTCGCTATCTCCTTTACTATTTTTCAAAGAATTATACCAATTTTATTCTTTCGATATGATACATATCATAATTAGATATTGGTCCAAACATTATAAAAATAGTGACCATCAAATCACTTGCAAATTTAAAAAGAAATATTAGTGAAATTTGAAGAATCAAAATTTTATAATTATAAGATCTGAGTGGAAGACTTTTCTTATATCTATTTCGAATATCAAATATTTAATAAAATGATAGTTACATTGATTAATCTAAATATTATCTTCAAAAAATAATAATAAAGAGAGGAAATTAAGATGGGTTGAAAAGAATGGAATAGAAACCACTTTAAATGAAAAGGCCACACTTTGATTATATTCTATTCTGAGTCCGCCATTGATTATGAGAACAAAAGCATAGGAGTTCCAATTTTATTGGCCCCTTTTTATTTAACCCTTAGTGAGTGGGTGGGTGGATTGGATACACACCTTCTAGACCCCTATTCTCCACTATAAAATTTACCATGTTTTTTATTGGTGTTTTCAAATTCATGTTGTATGCATAAACTTATTTTATTTTATTTTCAACTTTTGGTTAAAAAATAGAAAATTATTTTAATAATAGATATGGTGCGATACGTATAATTTCCTAGAAGTTTCAAAAAAAAAATTATCGACTTTTCTTGAGTCATAATGGAAATTGATCGAAATACTTTTTATTTTTATTATTATTATTTTGAGGAATATGTTCAAAATGTTACATTTAAGATTTACATAGTTAGTATTACAAGAGTTTGACCCTTAAAGAATGGGTCCATACTGGTTTCCATCATAGAAAGCAAACCATGTGGCCTTCATTTTGGTGGGGTTGTAATATTCCTTTCTTGAATGATTTAATAGTTCTCGAGATGTTTCTTCATGATTTTATTGGGTTTTTGTCTTTGCATCCATAAAATAAAAAAATAAAAAATAAAAAATAAAAAAAAAAAACCAAGATTGTGGATTAATAAAGTTGATATTTGGTGTATGGGTTTAATAATTTAATAAGTTAGCATCCAGTAAAATGCATGGTTTAAATTCACGTAGCTAGTAAAGTTCACAAATTGATAGGGTAAATAAGTATGACATGATAAAAAGTAATGAAGATTAAATCACTATAAAAACTAAATTATTACACACTAACGATTTCGTTAATTCATGAACAAAAATCGAGCATTTTTT
The DNA here is from genome assembly GCA_018691285.1 of Cucurbita argyrosperma subsp. sororia. Taxonomy (NCBI): domain Eukaryota; kingdom Viridiplantae; phylum Streptophyta; class Magnoliopsida; order Cucurbitales; family Cucurbitaceae; genus Cucurbita; species Cucurbita argyrosperma. The sequence continues at coordinate 6,915,149 of CM031894.1, read as the reverse complement.
ACCTATGAACTAATTTGACACAACGAGATAATGTTAGATTAAAAGTTAGCACCCAAATATAATAGTGATAAAGTGTCATTTGTAAGAGAGAGGAGCAAAAAAGAGGAGAAAAAAGGTAAGTACTTTATTATTTCTGAGCTAATTAAAACCCTAAAAATCTGAAATGAACACTGCAAAACTCTAAGCAGTTAGGTTTTAGGTAGGTAGGCAGAATGCAGGTGGTGATGATATATATAGGTAGAATTGGGTTATAAGCTGATTGAACTATAAACCCATTTGGCTGTGCTTCTGAGTTTCATCTGTGTGTTGTTTTTCCAAACAAATGAAACCAAAACCCAAGGGATCTGCCTTTCTTCTATGCCTCAAGTTTTTAGCCATAATTTTGTCAGTTTACATCACCACTTGTAGTTCTAACTCTTTGAGGCAACTGCATGCTTGTTAAATCTTCATTTGGGAGACCATATCCTGATCTCTTACTCGGTGTGTTGCTCAGTTGTTGGCTTTCTTCTGTTGTTAGTGCCAACAGATGAGTGCTCTCCTTGGTCTTTCTGAAAACCAGATAAGCTATTCCTGCTAAATATATTGCCATCCCTGAAAATCCAAGTATCCCTATGAAGACGACTGCTACGAGTTGGAGGTCGTTATGAAGGAGAACGTGGATGAAGCGGGTCATGAGGTAGTATATGTTTATAGCCATGATCAGGCACCCAATAATCCATGTCAATACCGTAATCTGCATTTCGAACGAAAATTAATCAAGTGATCAGAAAGAAAACTATGATGATCAGCTTCATGACATTCATCAGTTCATCCTTTGAGATAAAAACTAAAAGGAGAATGTATTTCAAGCAGAATAATCTAGCCTTTCCTTCGTTATAGGATTAGTATGATATAACATGTTATGATCCTTTTTCTAAGATCAAAATAACCATTTACTTTTTGTATAATAATCGAGGTAAAACTTCAAAAGGCATCAAATTCAACTCTATAATGAGAACCGTTCAAGATAAGAACCATTTCAAGAAATAAAGAACAGTGTTATTTTCTTCATGATGTTTGTCAACGATAGGAATTTGTAACAATCCAAGTCCACTGCAGATATTGTCCTTTTTGGGCTTTCCCTTTTGGGGTTCGCCTCAAGGTTTTTGAAACGCTGCTAGAGAGAGATTTCCATACCCTTATAAAGAATGTTTCGTTACCCTCTCCATCTCCAACTGATGTGGGATCTCTACGGCTTTTAGTTTTTTATTTTTTTTTAGAAAGCTTACTTTCACACATGGGTTTTCTACTTTTTTAGAGATGTTTTCAAAATTCAAGTTAAATTTAGAACTGAACCTATTTTAGTTTTTGGAATATGGCTAACAACTCAAATATTTTCTTAAGAAAAATGAAAGTCATTCGAAGGAAATGATGAGAAACAAGCACAATTTTAAAAAACGAACTCGTTATCAAACAGGCCTTCGTTATAAGGATTTGAAAGATGTTTTAACTCGACCTTTGTCTGAAATCATCTAAGAAAAGAAAAATGAAGTGTTATAGAGTTAGCTACTTGGGTCAATTGGAAATTACCGCAGTGGAGTTGACATGTGTTCCCATCTTGGTCCTGCTGCTTGTGAACTTCAGAAGAGGAACGAGAGCAAAAGGAAGTTCAAATGACAAAATCATCTGCAGAAAAAAGAAGATTGCAGGGAGTCAAATGGTTTGGCCTTCAACCTTAAGCTATATTACATTCGTAGGAAGTATATCACTTACCGACGCAATAATGATGAGCTTCCCAGCCCCAGAAGACCCACCAATGATTGCAACAATCAAACTAGGAACAATTGCTAAGCATCGGGTTAAAAAGTTTCGGACCCATGGCGTCAGTTTCAAATCGAGAAACCCCTACAATACATAATGGATGAGAGCCATAATTCAGAGAATGAAAGGAAGAAGAGCTTTAACATGGCAAAAGGAGCAGCAGTATAATACCTGCATAACATACTGTCCTGCATATGTTCCTGTTATGGTAGAACTCTGTCCAGATGCCAATAAAGCAATGGCAAAAAGTTTTGAACTCCATTTACCCAATACATTCTGCAAAAAGTACACAAAACCTCTGTAAAAAAAAAATGGCACAACATTGATGAGGGAGGAACCAAATCCCATGAGTTAAATATGGATATAGTAAAAAGTTGCTAAGATCACTCATACTCTCAATAAAAATGAAGCTTTATTCAAGTCCAAATCATTGCAGCTCATTTGGTCCTCCTTATTTAGATCTGGTGAATTGCAAACTGCACCACTAACTGAAATGACTGATACATTAATCAGGAAAGCCACCATGAGAGCAAATCCACTCTCGATCATATAAAATCGGCAAGCTTCCTGTGTCGAAAATGTGTACTGTTAGTACAATAGAACGTGGAATTGCAACTTAAATCATGAAGCAGCAACCAAAGCTTTGAAGCATGCTTCTGTGAAGCAATGAGGTAAGAAACATCACCTTGATGCCAGAAACGGATCGGGGTATTTTCCTAGAGAGCACGAGTGCCGAATGAAGAAAGAGATTGTGTCTGCAGCAGGTAGTTCGACTTAGAATATTGAAACGAAGGCTATGAATGTTACTAAGGGATATAAACAACGTACGGCATAACCATAGCACCAAGAAGTGAAATGGCAAGACCAGTAGCACCACTTCCTTTTAATTGAGGGACAAATAATCCATAAAAAACTTCTCCAACATCAGGCTTTGCATAGCCCAGCTCCAGGAAGAAGCAAATCGCAATGGTCAATACAAGAAAGGCAATCAAGAATTCAAGCTTTCTAATCTGCATGGTTGATAGAAAAGCAGTCGTGGTAAGCATTTAAAGTAGCTAAAGCTCATCTCTAAAACTGTATTGCTGCAACATAAGCAAAATGCAGAAAAATGTAAATCTGGAAATACCCCATATTGCTGCAGTGCAAGAAGGAATAGTGTGCTAAGCCCTGTTAGAAGAACACCACACCATACAGGAATGCTGAAGAGCATATTCAATGCAAAAGCGGTTCCTATAACTGGAAGCATAAAGGATGAGACATAAGAATAACTTCAACAACAAACAAGAATTATAATAATGGAATATCTTAAATTTTAAAATTTAGGGACTAAAGTTGTAAGTTTGAAAGTTCGAGACCAAATAGATACAAATGGACTAAAACTATAATTTAACCCAACTCAAGATATGCTTTTCGGTTTGGCTTGTACACTTGATCGTATCAATGCCAAACATCACAGTTGGCCAATGGATGTGTAATCGGCGTTTAACAGCATATGCTGAGTAGTTATGATATTCCCCTTCTCCTCCACCTACTGATGCTAACAATACTAGCTTTAACGACGCATTCGACTCATAAGCTTTTGTACAAATCTCAGAAAATTCATTTTAAATAAACCATCCAACATGAGTACAAATGAAAAAGCCTAACCATGCAACAGCTGTTCTCATTTCTTCTATGACCAAGACTATTTTTCACTCAACTATTTGATTACTAACGAATAGGATTTCTATACTTTACCTTCAGGAATATCACATGCAACAATTGCAATCTCAGCAAGAACCCATAGGATGAAATTTTGCACCTTGGGGTACTCAGCTTTACAGTGCTCTGCTAAATGTTTTCCTACACGTACCAAAAAAACAAGAACGAAAAGATGTCTAAAAACGCTAGAAGCTATTTCGACTAGAAGAAAAAGTTAAGCAGTAGTGATTTACCTGTGACAACCCCTAGATTTGCTGCTAAGGATTGAATAATGAGGGCAGCACAGGAAGCCACTAATATGATCCAAAGCAACTATACCAAGAGAAACGATGTTAGGTGTCAGGTCCACGAGGAATATAACGAGCAAGTGCAATTCGAATGACACGGTAGAACTTTCTGTTGAATTGGAGCCAATTCAGAATGCTCAGTACATTACATAACTGAAAACATGGACAAAAACTCTATGTTTATATAAAAACTCTATCTTCATAGCAGCATGCTTAGTTTATTAAACGAATCCATCCATAGAGAAGGGTGTGGGAACAAGAGATTGAAATATGTTACCACCAAATGATGTGTTTTTAGTTGTTAAAAGTAAGGGAACAAAATCGAAACGAGAAGTGAGCACTTACGTACCTCATACTTGTACTGAGCTCCAGATTGAAGGTCAGTTTCAACTGAGAATAACCATATAAAATCTTCAGAATCCGTTCATAATGGAATAAAAGAAAAAACCACAAATGAGAGAAACTTCAAATCTTACAATTCCCAGGATCAATATATGCAATGGATACAAGAAATCCCGGGCCCATATATGCAAAAAGGTTCTTCCAGCTTTTCTTCTGCACATAACACGCAACAGTAGCTCTCAATCAATAAAATTCCTTCAGCACTTTTGTCTATGCCCATTACTTCATAGCTTACAAGTTGTTAAACTCTAGCAATGTCTCATTCAAAGTACAATTAAATGACTAATTATCCAACATCATCAGAACAACAAAGATTAAGGCTCACATCAGGAACAACAATCTGATCAGTTTCCGGATTCTCGATCAATGGTGCGTGTGAAAAACTCTCATTTCCAGCCCTCGCAATGAATTGTGGCTGCCCAGAACTAGACCCTCCAGCCGCCATTTCTTGAAACGAAATGAAATCTGAAGTTAGCTGAAACGAATGCTCGGAGTAAACAAACAAACAAACAAACAAACAAACAAACACATCCACTCGCTATCTCCATCAGAAATCAAGTTAAACCAGAAATTGAAGGAAAATAGAGTAAGAGCGAACTCAGATTAAGGATATCCAGAACAAAAAACTGATCCCCTGTTTCGTTGTTCCATAGCTGAATAGGTAAAAAAAAACTCGAAATATAATCAGGTGGAGAAAATGTAACCGAAGAACTGGGATTGATCGCATTTTGGGTAAACAAAGAAAGGGGAAAGGGGGCGCAACAGATCTCAGTTGGCTAAATATTTTTTGCGATTTTTTCGAAGAAGCAAAACAGAGAATTGGGGCAAGTGATCCGAAAAGAAAATAAAATTGAAGAAGAAACCTTAATCGAGAATATGATATGGCGTGGATGATGGTGTGTTCGATAAGGTAGTGGCCAGAGCTCCCGCTTTGCTCACTCTCTCAGAGTTCTCTCTCCCTTAAATAGCCTCCCTACCTTCATGTCTCTCTCCTCCCTTTTTCTGTCGAGCTCTCTTCTCGGCACCTTCTCTCCCCTCAAAATTTACTCTACTTTTAGATAAGTATGCATTAAATTCATTTTTTAATTTATGTGCGTTTATTACTTTTTAACAATTTGAATCTTACATTTTTTTTTTTTTTTTTTTTTTCACTGTCCTCCTACTTGTCCAAGACATGTTGTCTGTAGTCATACATCATGTTTGTCCCAGTTGTCCATGACCGTATGTTCATTCTAATTTACATGTTTCTATCTTAGATAGGTTTTTACTATTTTATTTTGTATCTATACGAGCGTGTATGACCATTCACCAAAATCATATCTAAGATAGAAACATGTAAATTAGAATGAACATACGGTACATGTTATTACTATAGGAGATGTGACTACTAGTCAATTTTTCTTACCCTAAGTTATATGTTATTTAAGTCGTGAGGTTTCTTTCTTTACTTATAGTCATATAACGTTGTTTTCTTCGATTCTTTCAAATCATTTTCAAATGTATTTCCTCGGTCAAGTTTTCAAAAACATTTCTCACACACTGACTCGAGTCCCGAACATACTCTGACGTTGTATGTGATGTCCAAATTTTTTAGGGTGACTTGTTTGCTAGATTAAAACAAATGTCGCACATCGTTGTCTTGTTTTCACAAGAGTGCAATTTGGACAAGAAGCATGTCATCGGTTGTAGTGGAGGGCGTCAATACTGCGAAGAGTGGCAAATATGGGTCAAATCAAGGGAAGAAGATGAGGATTCAAGAGAAGTGGAGCTCGGATTCTAAAGTTGTTGCCATCAGAAAAGCTCACCCTAAAAATTTCTATAACATGTTTCCTATAATATACTTCTATGCATACTAAAAGCGTAAGTTAATTTAAAGTGAAAACAAATGGTATTTACACTTACTTAAATTTCTATAACATGTTTCCTATAATTTCTCACCCAAATGGCATTTACACTTACTTAAATTTCATTTACAATTACTCAAATTTACCTAAAAAGATACGTGTCTTCTAATTCTATGTTTAGAAAATTATATCAAATCTTACCTAAGTATTGTTGTAATTATTTAGGTTTAAGTTAGAAATTAAAAGGTCAATAATTTATTATAAGTTCAGTAAACTACATCATAGCAGCCAAAGAACTCATTAAAAATTGGTCAAGAATATTTATTACAACAAAAAAATAAATAAATAAAAGTAAGGAAGAAAAGGGCCCGATTGCGAACATAATTAGAAAATAAAAGAATAAAGTAAACGCAGTGAAAAAAAGGAGGAAGATTTAATGAACCTAACTAATAGATAAAAGAGAGGAGGGAAGATGGAGTGAACAGAATTAAAAAAATAAAAGAGAGGAAGAAAATGAAAGATTTCATTAATAGAATTAAAAGATACATATGAAAAACGAAGATTTGGTAAACATAATTAAAGGATAAAATAGAGTAAATATTAGAGTCAGTGAAAAGATTAAATGATAATAGAGAATAAATATGATAATCCAAGAATGTTCGTCAAATTCTTTGTATAACATAGTAATAATAAAATGAAGGAGTAATAATAGAATTAAATGATATTAGTTTCTATAACATTTCGACTTTGCAGGAGGAGTTTCTAATGGTCACACAAGTCTAACACATGGGCTATTATAAAATTTAAAAAATTGAATTTGAAATTAATGTCATAAGTTCATATAGGTTGACCTGGATACAAATGATAAAATCAAATTTTCATTGAGGATAAATTGGTGACACTAGCCTAAGCTAATCAAGCAAGCGATCTTACTATTAGCATAGTTATATTTGATGTTGTGTATTGACACGTGCCCCGTGGTTCTACAGATGTCATATATTTGATATGTGTGAATTATTTATGAATCGATATGACTATGATATGATATGTATATGTATATGTTATGTTATGTGAATGGTATGATAACACTTACGGTATGATGTATTCAATGAAATGTTTGAAATAGAATACGAGAAGGTTGCGATAAACGTAATGTAACGATATGACTAAGATATGTTCATGAAACGATATGGTTAGGCTATGTATAGAAAAAGATATGGTTATGATAGATTGATAAAAACAATATAGTTAGGTTATGTATAGAAAACGATATGATTATGATAGATTGATAAAACGATATGGTTAGGATACGTTCATGAAACGATATACTTAGGATATGTTTGGGAAATTATATGACTAAGGTATGCTCATGAAATGAATGACTTATGGGTCCAGGTAGGGAGTCTCCAACTACCATCTAATCAAGATCTTGTTCGAATGAGAGTGGAGTCCACATAGGTAAATGAGAACTTAATAGTTGAGAGTTGCTGCCTCCCTTGTGAGACAATGATTTATAGGTTGGAATTGACACTAGGGTTGCACCTCGAGGACCTATAATACAGATCTAGAATGATGATGACGATAAAAGAGACTAGTAGAACAATGATTTGAGATACCTTAAGAACCCAAATGAATTTGAAAGGCTGGAGGTGCAAATAGGACCGAAAAAACCAAAGCTAATAACATCCGCTTTTTAACCTAAGTTGAGTTTAAGTAGAACAAATAAATTTAGAAAGTAGTCGAGGAAGAACCTAAACTTGGAAATGAACTCCCAATTAAGAACGAACTAGGAACTACTAACAAACTGCTTACTAAATATATTTTATATATTCTTTTCTGTTACTTCAACTTTCTTTTTCGATGAGGCATGATGGAGCAATGGAGGCAAAGGCGCACATGAATTGTAGGGCTATAGAGGTCGAACTAGATTGATTTGAGTATTATTTTACTTGAATTTCTTTAAATTTATACGCATTTTCAAAATTTCAAATTTATATACATTTTTAAATATTTGATGCGAGTAGGTGACAAAATATGAGCAACTACTAGGTGGTTAATTACGAAAACACCCCAATATGTGACTTTATACGAAAACAAAGTGAAAAAAGAAAGAAGCAAATGGTGGGATTCCACAACGATGGTGTGAACACTATTTATGAACCCTTGGTCTAAAATTGATCCTCTTTTCCTTCCCCAACCATTTTGTGAACCCTTTTTATGCGTCCTTTTTGAAGGAGATTCCGTGGCCCAATTGGAGGTAAGCATCAAACCCACGGGCCCACAAACGTAGGGCTCAGATCATCTGTTATATGGGAAACGAAAACACCTGATTCTCACCCCCTTTATCCTATTAAATTTCACTGAAAAAGCATAAGCATAATTCCTAACGTGTGGCGGCCGTATGCATCACGCACTCCTCTATCCTCCCACGTGTCGCCACGTCACCAAAAGCTACCCCAACTGGGTGCCACTTCTTCGCAAGTACAATTCAGAGCAGTGACAAAAGTAAGTCAAAGTTCGGATGTTGACGTTGAAAGACGGTTGGAAACTGGGGCAAAAATAAATCTTGATACTTTCTGCGGGGCCCACCGAGATCTTCTTTTTTTTTTTTTTTTTTTTTTTTTTAATTTTTTGATTCGATGATTCGCAAATGGAGGGCTGATGATCAATCATTCACTATGTCTGGAAGATGGGGAAAACAAATTGAATACTCTTTATCATTATTCTTTGCTTTTCTTTACTTTGAATGATTGATCCAAATTTATTCACCCAATTTTATTATATGCAAATTTCTTAATTTTTATTTACATAAAATAAAATTCCACAATTTTATTGGTATTAGTAGATTATATTATATTAAATTCCTCATCATCTGATTTGATGCTCATGCTTTTTATCACCATCCATCATATATTTTAAATTATTAATCTCAATAATGATAATAATATCCTAATAAATTCAACTTTTATAATTCTTTTAAGCTTTCAAATGTGTCCATCAAGATTGGAGAGCTTCCAGGATCTTCTTATCTTCTTCTACTCATTCCATTAATTTATTTTTAATTAAATTCTGTTTTTTTTTTTTTTTTTTTTTTTTAAGATAATCTCCCCCTATTAAAAATATATTTAAAATCACAATATTGGCATTATTTTCTTTTACGTTGAAAACTGCTCTTCTCGGTAGGTGCTAGTGTCTATTATTATTATTATTATTATTATTATTATTATTGTCATTGTTCTTATATATTATATATTATTTCTTGTGTGGATAAATACTTGTTCATTTTCTACGCATTCGGTGGAGACCGAGTCTGAGAAGGGACACAATTTGAGTTGTTCATTGTTCTTATATATTATTATTATTTTCCTTTCCTTGTTCTATTATTATTATTTTTATTTTTGAGTTCGTTGAAGCAATTTGACCGAACTTTCAGTTTTTATAAAACTCAATCCAAACCAAATCGGAAAAAAAATCTAACTCAACCTTAACTTTTATCATTTGGATTGGTTAGTTCGAGTTGGTCATGAACCGTCCCGATTATAATTGTATGGTAGGGTGATGTATTGTAATGAAATATAAGCATCCACTGGGTTAGGCCCAATATTATGGAGGGCCCATCCAACGAAAAAGATCTGATGACGATTCCATTATATGTATGGGCCAGGCCCAGGTCAAAACTGCGATGGTTCACACAATTTGAGATATTTTGACCATCCATTAGGACTAAAATCACACGTGTCTTCGTTTAACTGGTCCCTGCATCATTTAATCAACACGTCTTTGAACCAGAAAAAAGACCACAAATACATCAAAATTTATTTTTTTTAATAAAGGTTATAAATTATTTTAGTTTTCCTACTTAGTCCATATAATTTTAAATCTTCAAATTTAATTTATTTGCTCTCAATAAAATTTTCAATTTAATCTTTATTGTTAATTCATTATTGATTTTTTTAAAAAAATTAGTTCTCTCTGGATTTTAAAAATATATTGCTCAAAATTAAATTTAGTCCTTAAATTTTGATATAAATGTATTTAGATATAAATTATTAAAAATTAACTCGAAAACCAAATACCAATACACGTGAGGAATGATGCAATTGAATTAAGTTACCTCCCATAAATGTTTTTTTTTTTTTTTTTTTTTTTTTTTTTTTTAATGGAATGATCTAGTAGTTAGATGATCTAAACAAGAATAGGTTGGTTTTGAATGGATATAAATGCAAATGAAAAAGTAGTAGATTTGGATGAGTGGATAAGTTTGTATTTGTTTTGAGAGAGACATTATTAAAGTGTCGTTTTTTGTACATTAAATATTAATCTAAATCTACATAAAATGGTCTATTCCCTATAAAAGCTCTGTCCCTTCTGGGAGTTGTAGTGTAAATATAAAGAGTTGTGGTGGTCTCACCAAAAATATTATTGAGAGTTTGATTTCCAAGGGTAACATTAGCTCAACAAGTTTTCCAATTAAAATTTGGAACCAAGGATAACAATCAGCCCCACTTTTAATTTCTTTTTAATCCAAATATTTTTAATTTATAGATGGTAATATATTACAACAACCTATTATTCTATTAAAAGAATGTCGTAACGATATTTTAAAATGCATAGCTAATGGAAATAGAGTTTTGGAGATATTTTAAAGGATTCATGTATTGGAATGGGAAACATATCTTTGGCAGATTCAAAGATCTTCCCATCATTTGATAAACGAAAAATGGATAATGAATTTTGTAAGCAGCAGAATTGAATGAACCACGAGTTAAAATCCATTTAAACTCGTAAAAATCCTGATCAATATTGTCGTCTCTCACGGTCCCGAGGTACTTAAAAGACAAACTACAAGTGATAAAGCCAAGTATTTTAGGAGCATATCCTATAAAAGTATTTACAAAGTTGACCAATTCCAACACATATAGCTATCACATCCCACTGTCTTCTAATCCAAACCAAAACCATACATTATTTCCTCCTCTCCCAAACACATCAAAAAGACAGAGTTCTGTACATCATCCACAAAAATGCTTTCTTTTTCTTCTTCAATCATCACAATCCACCATTATAGGCACTCATTCTCTCCTTGCCAGCTCCAAACTATGTCCTTCAATGCAGGCCTCACATCCTTCTCACAAAACTTATTGTACTCCAATGTGTCCCCTGCCGACTTCGAGAACTCGACCACCGCCAGCTCCGGCGCTACCTCGTAAACCTCCACCGTCACCGCCAGCTTCCCTTTCCTCCCCTCCTCCTTGGCCTGCAGTCTCACCTTGAACTCCCTCTGATTAGTAGCCTTGAAGTTCAGCTTCTGCGCTAGAGACTGAAGCTTGGCTATAATGGCTGAAGCAGAGCATTTTGAAGTGAAAATTGAGGCTTGTTTCTTCTTGCTTTCAAACAAACTAGTCAAGTCAAAACCAGAGGACATTGAGGAAATGAACTCGAAGGCGTTGTAGAAAGGAGGAGAAGATGACAACAACTTGGGATTCGTCAAGTCAGAGATTTCACTGTTGAGTTCGTCTTTGTCATTGAATGAAAGTGGCTTTGTGAAGCCCTTTTGAAACCAAGAACTCTGCATTATCTCATCCATTGAAGCTCTCTTCTCAGGATCAACAACCAGAAGCTTTGACACCATTTCCTTAGCTTCTGAAGAAAACCAAGGAGGAAACTCAAACTCCGCCTTGAAAATCTTCCTATACAACTTCATCACATTATCAGCCTTAAATGGCAGAGACCCAGCAAGCAACACAAACAAAATCACTCCACAAGACCAAAGATCCGACTTAGCGCCCTCGTATCCCCTCTTTCTGAGCACCTCAGGCGCTACATACGCCGGTGTTCCACACCGTGTGTGAAGCAATCCGTCGATCCGGAGCTGCTCCGGCAGGGCGGAGAGGCCAAAATCAGATACCTTCAAATTCCCATTCTCGTCGAGAAGGAGATTTTCAGGCTTCAAATCACGGTGAGAGACACCACGGCTGTGGCAAAAGTCCACGGCGGAGAGAAGCTGTTGAAAGTACTTTCTTCCTCCATCTTCTGTCAATTTTCCTTGTTGAGACAATTTAACAAACAGTTCGCCTCCATTAACGTATTCCATCACAAAATACACCTTGGATTTCGTGGCCATTACTTCTTTCAATTCCACTATATGGGGATGACGAACCAACCCCATGACAGAAATTTCTCGCCGGACTTGCTCAAGAAGTCCCTCTTTCTTTACCCTGTCCTTGAGGATCACTTTAATGGCGACACTGTCGTGGGTCATCAAGTTTCTTCCATGATAGACCTTCGCAAAGGTTCCTTTCCCCAATAGCCGACCCATTTCGTATTTTCCAAACAGAACATTCCTCGCCGGCGCCGCCTTACCCGCCATCTCAAATTTCTGTTCAACAAAGATTGGAATTAGAGGTTTGAATTGGAGGGGAAAAGAGGGGAAATAGAGAAGACCCAGAAGAGTAAACTTAGGATTTTGGAGGAAAACAGAAAGGGGGAGTGATTTGGGGTGTGAAAACAGAGCATTTTGGGCGGGAAGTGAAGAGAAAAAGGGTGTGTGTTAGTGAGGTGTGGGCGAGAAGTGGGGAGAGATGGGATAATGAAAAGGATGATTATAAAGAAAGAGGAGAAGAATTGTTGAAAGAGTGGATGGAGCATTGAAGAACACAGTTTAAGTTGGTTTGTTTGTTTTGGGGGACTCTTAAGCAGTGGGCTATCACACAAATCACAATCGCCATATACAAATATCTACATTTTTGCTATTTGAATAATTGAGAATATCTTTTCCAATTAATGTTTGACACGTGGGCCCAAAAATATATTCTCAATAATTCAGGTTTAGATTAGACACAACCATCTCAATAATACACATATATATATAATAAAATAATAAATTAATAAAAATATTCTCTATTTTTTTTCAACTATTTAAAAAATATCCTTAAAATTTTTACTAACTTCATTAATATCATACAAATTTGTTGAAAGGTTAAAAATACTCTAGTTCAGGATTGTATTTAAAAAATACTCATAAAATTTTAAAAATAACATGGGTCCCTTTTTGTCTTTATTAAAAATGAAGTTTAAAACTTTTTTTATGGAAGAATATATGGAAGAGAACTGTCTATCAATTCTTATAAATTATAAACATTTTAATCTTAGGAAAGTTTTAAAAAAGTTTAAAGGTATATTTTAAAAGGGTAAGAGATATTTTCTAAAAGTTTTTCTTTTTTTTGAAAGTTTAAATGTAGTTTTTCAAATAAAGTATTAACAATTTCTATCTATAGCTAATAAAGATATTTTTAAAAATTTAAGAGTATTTTTAGAGGAGGTATAAAGTTTAAATGTATTTTTATTAATTTAATCTAAATGACGAAGTCAACCATACAGATGCAGGACAAAGTAGCCCTATATAATAGGGTAAGAATAAGTAATATATCATATTAATACACACTACTCATATATTATTGAAATTATTACCATGCAATTTATATTTACAATATAATTTGTTATTTACGTACCAATTCTGAAGGGGTAATATGCTATAATGTATAAAATAATTATAATAATAGTTGAGAATGAACTATTCATTCACGCCAGGGAAAAATTGGATCTTACTTTGATTTTATTAAAACAATCAAAACTAAAAATAAAGCATTGTTCTTTGCTGTGTTGAAAAGTGACAGAGAGGTCTAAAACTTTTTTTTATCTTTTTAGTTATTGAATTTTCCTAAGAGGATATAAAATTTTATATACAAAATGTCACCGAGTATGACTTAAATTGAGATTAGTTATTATACAGCACTAAAGGACTAAATCTAAATCAAATCTAATTCAAATAACTCAATCAAATCTAATTCTAACTATAGATTTGATTTCTTTTACCATTATTTTAATGCATTTTAAATTATAAATTTTTAGTATTAAAAATATCTCCATGCTCAAAATGGCATGAAATATAAAGTATATAACTTATACTATTTATATACTTAATATTTTGTATATAAGTTATACAACAAATATTGATTAAAAAAAATTTGATATCAAAACCTAAATAAATAACCATAGATTAAATGAATACACTTTCATATAAAAAGAAATCATTCACAAAAACAATATTCACCATAAATGAACAAAAACAACTAATACCAGAAAGAATATAACAACTTTTTTTTTTTTCCGAAATATTTAAAAAATTGTATAAAAAGTTATTATTATTTTTATTTAGGTTTTGGAAAAAATCCAAAGAAAACGAGAAACTTGATTTGTTAATAAGTTTAATATAATTGACATATTTTGTTCATTTTTCTAATTTAATAATTTAAAATTTCAATAAATAAAAACAATAAATAATTACCGAACACCAATAAATAAATAACAAGCAACAATTCAGATAGAAAAAGAGAAAAAAAAAACAATAAATAAAGAATGGAAAATGTTAATGAAATCCACATAATATGACAAATAAATTTAAAATTTGAAGCGTAATGACAAACTTTTATTTATAAAAAAAAAAAAAAAAAAAAAAAAAAAAAAAAAAGTTTATTTATGAATACATCATTTTGGCGCCAATTGTAATTTGACAAATTGGTGTAGCAAATTGTGGAAGTTGAACATTAAATGTTTTGGATTTTGTTTGTATATCTCAATCATGCTTGTCTTATTAATCCTTCATTATCATTATTATTATTACTTCTTTTGAATCAAATCATACCATTTTTTTTTTTTTTTTTTTTTGTAATAAAGATCTTCAAAGTCTCCATCACTTCAAAAGTTTAAACAAATTAATGATTCTTTTTTTTAATAATAATTTTCACTCGACCTTCAAATTTCACAAATAGTTTTATGCATATATTTCAGATGTTGTGTTCTCTTTCTTTGTTCTCTTTACTCGATATTATTTATGAAGCCTGGTCAAGAGGAAAATTTTTTGTATATTTTTATTATAGCCTTGGATTGCTTTCAAATTTAACAAAATGTTTCACTGTATTTTTTTTTTTTTTTTTTTTTTTTTTTTTTTATCTCAACAAAGATAGAAATTACAATAATTATTTAAGTCTAGAGTCCAATTCTTTTTAAATTTAAAAAATTTATGGTAAAAATTGATAAGAAGAAAAAAAAAATTGTTTTCTCTTCTAAATTTGAATAAAGTTTTTCTTTTAAAAAATAAAGTTGAAACTCGTATCCCTTCGTTCCTAAAAACTCTTGCTTCTAACGCCAAAAGAAGAACAAAAAAAGAAAAAGTTTGATTTGACAAATGTGTCATTAGATATTTTGAAGCCAAATTCAGATATTTATATAATAAACCAAAGATACATTAAAAATAAAAAATAAATGAGATGAGACAAATGTGTATTTACTCCCTAAATTAAAAAGAAGAAAAAATAAAATCTATTTCTTTTACTTTTAATAAATTTTTATATTTTATATAGGTAAATGTACATTTGTTTTCAATAATTTATAAGATACAAAATAAAAATTGGAGGGATTTGAAGTTTTAATGACGAAATGCCTCGGTGATAATTGGAACAACTTCGAAGGAGGAAATCAAGCATTTAAGTTTAAGGAGTCTGTTAGCTAAGGCCAACCATGTAAGTGGTTTTAGTATCGGTAGGTTAGAAGTTGTGTTTTGTATAATGACACTGCCCTGTAGTCCTAGACATGTCATGTGTTTGATATGATAAGATGCTTATACAATTTTGTGTTATGAAATGACTATGATATGATATGTTAATGATATGATACATATTATGATATGATGTACTTGACGATATTATACATGTTAGGATATGATTTGTGATATGATACGTGCATGATATGACATGGTATGTTGAAGGACATGTTGTGAACATGATATTACGTAATATGATGAATCACGTGAATGATATACATATGTTTTTATATGATAAACAACCCTGATATATGTTTTAGAAGCTATGTTATAAAACTGCTGTGATATGAAAGAAAATGGAAGGGGTTGTGTTATATGGTTTCGTAAATGAAAAATATTAGGACCTCATGCATCAGGGAATTTTTCCATTTATGATGGATACATATACATACATTACGAAAAGAAAAATGTTCATTATGTTTATCATGACGCTACGACGGTCACTTTTTCTACACGGTGTCCGGCAATAGCACTAGAGAATGCTAGTCCAATTAGGAAAGGTGGGTTCATTTTCTTAGGAGGTGTAAGAATCGACTGATGGGTCCATATTCGTTCGTACGAGTCGTGTGTAGGATAGTAAATACACATCTAATGATTGCTTAGGATAGTCACCTAAAGTTGTAAATGATAGGTCTCATTAATGATTGCATATATTTGCATCTAATCCCAATAGTGAAGTCACTTGCTGACTATTTCTTAAAATACTCAACAACGTGCTATTTTTATTTTCCAGGTAAAGGCAAGGCACCCCTGCACGGTTGGTGGTGGCATCATAACTTTAAAGATCATGACATATGCATATGATAATTATATTTAATTTAATAGGCTATAGGTTAGTACAGGTACTGTTGTTTTATTTTTCTTATGTTTATTTTAATTTATTATTTCTTTAAGAATGTATCAAAAACTTTTTGTTAAACATATATGTCCACGACAATGTTTTAGTATGATTTTTAAATGATTAATTCCGCATAAGAAATCATATTATAAAAACGGTAGAAACTTTAGATTAGTAGAAAACTAGGGTCGTTACAAATTGGATGTATAGTACTTCTCTAAACACGACCTAAACATGCAGCATGGGCTCGCCTGGCAGGCTCGCACATCCTTTGGGTTTACTCGTTGAGCTCTTTTGAGTTGTAGTCGGATGCTCAGAGGTACAGTGACCGTCGTGCACCATATCAAGCATGATGATCATCTCGTTCTCATAGTGTACGTGTTCATACTTATCATAAAGGAAAAGTATTCTCATGCATGAGGTTCCTATACTTTTCATTTTAAACAAATCATGCACCACAACCTAATTAATTCCTCACATACCCTAGGCAACATGCATGCATAAGCTTTCATAAATTGTATCACTCATACTATTATTTAGGGGTCGTGCATCATAAAACTTCCCATTTCCATACATGTCGTAGCATGTCATACATTTCATTGTCAAACATATTCATGCCATAGACCATATGACATCTCATAACATAACATATCACATCATTATAACATATCATACCAAACACATGACACGTGTAGGGGCCACCGGGCACGTGTCATCATACATAAGAAACTCTTCCGACCATGTTGATAATAGGGTCATTTACTTGGATCACTTACTTGGATGACCTTAGTCGAAGTTCTATCTAACTTCAAATTAGCTTTGCTTTTGTATCTCGAATTCGTTCTCACTTATGCCGAGACGTTTTGCCATATTAAAGACGTTCACCTAATGCTTTCAGTAATTTCAATTCCTAAGTTAATTTAACTTAAAATGAGAAAACAACAATTATACCGACCTTAAACCCTTTTGATAAGGTCATATAAAAAAAAAAAAAAACATAGAAATTGGTACTAAAAACTAAAACCCAAGCAAAATATGAATTTTTCCAGCCAAAGTTGAGCCAAGCCGAGAGGGGACACGCGTCACGCACAAAATAATATTAGTGGCTATTTTAGTCATTTATTAAATTCAAAATAATATTTAAATATATTAATCCATCATTTTTCCATTTTTCCAAATGTACAAATAAAATAAATTCGGTCACTCATTTGGTTATTCCTTCCGACATCCAAGGCTAAGCATCAGAAGATATGGGCCAATTGGGCTCTCATTCATTGAGTGGGCCGATCAATGGGCCTAGAAATGGGCTTACCTTTTTGCTAATTATTGAACATTGGGTTTTTCTCAAGATGGTTGTTTCAACAAATTATTTGATTAAAAGTGTCCCACCTCCCTCAAATTTGCAGTTATATGTATGCTCAACTAACAAATTAGAAGCTGGTTAAAACATCGAGCATGGGAGTCCTCGAGTGTCTTGGCAGTTCAATAATTTTTACCATTTTTTTTTTTTATTTTTTAAAGTGTAATACGATAGTATTTCACTTTGATATTAAGTTATTTTCTCACCCAAATAACTTAATTATTGAAAGGTTAGATAATACACAAATTCCATTATCTAATAGGAGAATTCGACCAATTAAACTAGACTATGCAAGCGAGTTGGTCTTGTTCCTGCTTGAAAATGACTCAAATAATTATTTAAATTATTGATAATAGTTTTGAGAAGGTGGCTGTATCCAACTCGAATGGGTAGGCCTGCAGCCATACCCTTTGGATCCAAAAGTCTCTCTCAATAGTCTATTTTTTTTAATTTAATTGAATATAATTATTTAAATAACCAAAATCCAGCAACACCCAGTTTCCAAATTCCATTTATTCAAGAATTGGGTGGAAATAAGTGCAAATTGATTGGACCACCACCCAATTATTTATTAATATTAAAAAAAAGAAATGTTTAATTTATTTGTCTTGTTTGGTGGTGGTCAAGGCCATGGTCAAGATTTTTGAACGGTACGACGCCGTCCTCTCCAATTCAATTCCCTTTTACGTACCTTACCTTACCTTACCTTACCTGGGTCTCCTCCGCCCACCTTCCCGTTTGACTTTTCTCTGTCCCTGTCGGATTCTTCCAACTTCCACGCATCTTTTCTCCGACCTTTTCTTCTTTTTTCCAAATTAATTTATTAAATTTAGATTTATTTATTTATTATTATTATTAATATGAAAGTCCCACGTCTCCTAATTTAGGAAATAATCATAAGTTTATAATCAATGAATACTCTCTGCATTGGTACGAAGTTTTTTTTGGAGAAGTCCAAATTAAAATTATGAGAAATTACATTTAATATCATGCAATTGTGGAAACATACACGTATTTAATGCATTTGCTACCCACAAGTACGTTTCAAATAAAGACCATATAAAATGTGGTTTAAGATTTTTTTTTATTATTATTAAAAAAGATGTATGGGAATCCAAATAAGGTACGGAATTGAATGATTTATTAGAATGTCTTTTGATGTGTGGTTTGTTTGTTTAAGACAAAAGGCATTATTATGTGGATTTGAAGGAATATAAAAGGCATCTTTTGAGGTCCAAAACACTTGTTATAAAATGTCAAAATCTTGGATCATCTTTGGAAATGTCAATAAGGGTAGAATGATGCTGACTTTTTCTTATTAATCTTTGTTATCAATCTTTTACTTTGTTTTCCACCAATCAAAAAGCTTTCTACTTGGCTGGATCACTCATCCAAAGTTAGATCATCTTTGTAACGTAGGCTCTTGTGATATAATTGACAACTTTGTATTGTTGAATTTAGGAGAGAGAATTAGAGTTCCAATCACACGCACACGTTCCCTGCTTCGACGTCTAGCTTTGCTATGATATAAAATATCATCCACCTTGTACTCTAGAATATTCTAGAGGACAAGATGCATTGTACAATGTTTTTGGGTAAGGTGGTAATGCCAAAGTCAAGATGACTTCATTTATGTTAATTAGAATAGTTTTGTAGAAAAATTGTTCTTCTAGAAGCACTCTAACACGTTGACCAGTTACCAAATTTAAGTTCTTCTACTGTACTTTGATTTTTCTAAATAATTAATTCTAATTTGACTTCCGCCTATTTTAACCGTTGGTAAATCATTTCAATTTTAACTCTTACTTTTAATGGATTTTAATTGCACCCTTAATTAAGTTTGTACGTTGGTACTTATTTATTACTCTTTTTTTTTTTCTAATAAAAAAATAAAAGCCATTTCAAATTAAGATAGACCATCAAAAAAAAAAAAAAAAAAAAAACTAATGAACTCTTAGGTTTCTTTGGCCTTTGGTACGATTAGTAGTAACAAAAAGTGTGAAGAAGATTCAAAAAAATGATGTTTAAAACTTTCGCAAAACATTGACAGGTGACAAAATTGAGCTGAGTTAAAATATTACGATAATACCCCGTGGTTAAAAGTAATAAAGGAATATATATATAGAGAGAGAGAGTTTAGGGATGAGTCAAAAGTCACAATCCATTTGAGAGTTGAAGAAGAAGATTTAAGGGGATGTCGGAGATGGAGGAGAAACACCCACCCGCTCGAAAGAAAAATAAACAAAGAACAAGTCATAATAAACGTTATCGACCCATTGATAGTCTTTGAAAGTTGAAGATGACACCAATACTAGAGATAATGAGACAAAGATTTCGACATTGATGATTTCGGAAGCCCTTCATCCATTGTGTTAGACAAATTGAGTTCGAGACCAATAAAAAATAAAAAATAACATCAAACTAATATTGCAATCTAAGTCAATAACGAAGATACTCTATTGATTTTTTTTTTCTTTACCAAAACTTGATAAAATTGATAGAATAATACCTTGAAATCGTTAATAGAAATAACAACATAATTATAGGAGACGAGAAATTAAAAAAAAAATATCTATCCTAAAATTGAAAATACTCTAATGAGCAAATTTATTTAGAAATAGTTATATATTATATAGCAATCACATGCTTTAGAAACCTTTCTAATTTGAAGTCAAAGTGGTGAGATTGAATTTCTTTTTATCATAATATAAAGTTTAAATAATAAAATTGAAGTTTGGAGTTAAAAGTTTTTTTTTTTTCTTTTTTTCTTTTTTTCATTTTTATTAAAAGAAAAGGAAAGAAAGGAAAGGAAGTGGAAAGAATTATTAAGCAAGTGACGTGGCATCGAAACAGTCCAGTTGGGTGAACACGTAATATAATGCGTATGGATATGGATGAATGTTGTGATTCCAAACGTGGAAGACTTTTTTTAAATTATTTTTTAAAATAATAATTATTATCTCATGCATGACATCATTACGTGGTGCTTTGTTTTGACTGGTAAATCGATTATTTTAAATTATAAGTCTCCTGGGTCCCTTCAACTCAATCCCACGTGTTTCACTTCCCTTCCATTTCCACCCAATCGCATCATTCCACGTATACATTTCTCTTATTATTATTATTTCTAAGATGCATAAATAGTTTATGAGCTTTATGATTTTCATCCCATTTCAACTCTTTTTATTTTTTTGTAATTAAAGAAATAATGTAAAGAAAAAAAAAAGTGAGAAAGGGTTCAATGGACTTAATTCTTAAAGTAAAAATTGTGGGCTGTCACGGATTAATTGCATTTGGTCAATTTCTCTAATTTTTCAGTCTTTGGAGAAGTTCTTCCCGCGTTTCTACATTTTCCACTTTCCTAATCTAACAAATCCATGTTCTTTTTGTAATAAAAAAAAGAAAAATCATACCAATTTTGTCACGAGACTCTAAATTTTTAATTTTATATTTAGTAGAGCGTTGAATAAAATATTATTGTATGTACATTTAAAAAAAAATTTAAGTTTAAAATATATTTGATAAATAAAATAAAGTGATATTTATTAATAATTAATTTCAAGGATGGAAAAAAGTGGTAATCAAAATCAAGTGGGTAGATGCTTTAAAGTGTTGAATAGTATAATAAATAAATAAATAAATAATTTTGACGGTGATGGAAATGGAAAATTAGGGCTTGTGAGTCAAAGTCAAGTCCTCCTTTTCCTTCTTACCGTATCAACCTCGCCATTTTCCACTTATTCCATTTTTTTAAAGTCTCTCATTAACTTCCTACAATCATATTCAAATAACAAGGGAGTGATCTGGAATATAAATATTTAAATAACTAAACTTCTAAATGTGAGATTTCATTAGTGATTATCAGTCTCCATGAATTTAATTTTTTAAGTTCGTAGAGTATCGTCTCATCTAGGTAAAAGTTATGAGTTCAAGCTCTATCAGTCTCCATGAATCTAATTTTTTTTTTTTTTTTCAAATAACATATGTACGAAATGAGTAAAATATTTTTTATGTTTTCTAATATTTTATTTAACCTTTTAAAAAAGTTTTAAAATAAAAATTGTTAAAAAGTTTTAAAAAAAAGTCCACATTGGTAGACGGATAGTTTCGCCTACCCTCTCTTCTCTCTTCACTTTCAAAATTTTGTTTGTTTGCGGTGATTATTAGTATTAAATACTTAATTAAGATGTATTTAATAAAATAATTTGAATATTAATAAAAGTCAATTTTGTTTCTTAAAAAACAAATTTAAGAAAGGAAAGAGATTTAATAGAGGACAAATAAGCATTTAAAAAACTTATTTTAAATGAAATTACTTCAGTTTTTTTCAAAATTACAAAAAAAAAAAAAAAAAAAAAAAAAAAAATTATATGGTTTTCTCTCCCTCTCTTTCTCTTTTAATTTTTTTTTTAATTACAATTATATGGTTTTCTTCCATTAAAACATGGTAATAAAATTATTGTTTTGATTTATCTATATCCAAATTAACAATATTTATGTTTAAGTCTCGTGTTAAATGCGATTGCAGATGTGGATGTCAAAATAAAATAAAATAAAAGTATATGGTGAGGTGGCGATACCTTGTGCCCTAAAGCCGTGTGGAGATGTGTATTTTTATAAAGAAAAATATATTGATTTTATTTTTAGGAAAAGAATTTTTAATTGGCGAATTTTGTTTTGTTTTTTTGTAGAATTAAAAAAATGGATAAAATAATGAGGCGTGGAAAATGTTTGTAAAACGTGAGAAAGAGGATAAAGGCTCCACCACCAGACCAGACAACAGCTGGGAACGGAGTATCTGGTCAACAGACCTCTCCTTAATTTCATTTTTTTATTTTTCTCAATTTTTTTTTCTTTCTCCAATTATTATTCTAATCCTTTTCCACGCGGTAAACCATATATATATTATTATTATTATTAGTTAATTAAGTAATATTAAAGTTTTGTTTTTTTTTTTTCTTTAAAATATTTATTTAAGATAATAAAATATTAACCCACTTTCTAGATTTGTTATGTCAGTTGATTGTTTGTACTAATATACAAATTCCGTTTAAGTTTATGTTTTCTCGAGTGATTCTATGATATTGACAATCTTATTAGAGTAAATTCTAGTATGATAAAAAGAGTAATTCAAGAATAAATGGTAGTGGGACTTAATTTCATCCTTACAAAGATCAAAATACCAGCAACTAATTATCCAAAATATATTCTTTTAGGCTATATTTATGGTCAATTTTCTAGACATAAAAAGCACACAAAAGCAAATACAACAAAAGTAAAATTGATTAAAAGTGATTTTAAAAACTAAAATTGGATCTTTTTGTATGTCAATTTTAAAAAAATACTAAAAAATTGAGTTGTTTGAACCCATCATAACATTGACCATATTATTAGTCAACTTCAAATGATTTGGAAAAAAAAAAAAACAAACAAATGTCAACCTTTAAAATATATGAAATCGAAGGCATCCAAATTGACCGACGACTCAATTTCATCGTAATTTCTAACTTTATCGCAAATATGTAACAAAAATCTCTTTATATTGAAGTCAAATTCAGAGAAAAACATCTCTAATTATTTTATTTACAAAAAAAAAAACCATTTTCAAGCAAGTTTCAACAATGCAATTGTGATGGTTATAGATGTACAGGGTTGGGTAATTTTTTTGATCCTCCGGTGCTTGTGGATTCAAAAGTTCAAGAAGAAGGACACCATTTGCTCAAACCGCAGTAAGAAATGCTATTTGGACTGTAGCCGATCAAAGTATGCAACGAGTCCAAGTCATGATAAAGGGTGAAATTAAAATTTGAAATTCTTTTGTTTCTTTCCAATTTTCTTACCACACTTTTCAAATTTTAAAAATAAAAAAAAAAACTAATTTTTTTACTTTAAAACTTGACTTGGGAAATACAAGTACAAAGAAAATAACAAAACATAAAAACCTACGGGAAAGAGTATAGTTTATAAATTTATGTTTTTTAAAAAATTATTAAACTAGAGTGAGTACTTGTTTGTTACTTTTCAAAAATTTGACTTGAGAAATGTGAAAACAATCTTAGAAAAGCAAACAAATCCATAAAGAAGTTGAATACAATCATTCACAGTCGATTACATGACCGAAGTAGAAATTACTTAAAAGACAATTGTTTATAATCATAGACTTTAAAACATTAAATGGTTATGAAAGGAGGTTTTAAAAACTTATTAGACTTTGGTAGAATTTGTTGAAAATTGTTGGAATTGAGTCATACGTCAGCTAATTCAAAGAAAGATGGATAAAGATTTTCTCCTCAAAATACCTGTAAAGGGCCCATTCTATCTTTATTACTAATTAGATTGAACAATGAAGCACGAGTTGTTGATTGACTTTGAATCCGACCGACATGGCCCTCTTTCCCCTTCCTTCCTTCCCTCCTTCCTTCCATTCATTCATTCATTCAAATATGCCAAAATCCGCACACCAAACCAGAACCTCTTCTCTCAAATTCCCACTCCCACTTCTTATATATCCTCTCCCAACCCCATCTGGGTCTTCCCAAAATCCTACCTTTTCTTCTTTTAAACTTCCCCCCTCATGGCCGCTTATTCTTCTTGGTTGGATTCTGTTGACACTTCTCTAGATCTCAACCTTCAACCGCTCAGATTCTCCGGCGACGCTCCGGTGAGTGGAGAGCCCTCAATCTCTGTTCCTTTGCTTCTCTGTTTCTCTCGGACTGTTCTTGAGGGGTTTTGTTTTTCTTTTTGTTTCTGCAGAAGGAGAGGAATTACATGGAGGTTGAGAGGAAGGTTTCTGTGAAAGAAGAGGTGGGTGTGTTTGATTCATTTCAAATCCTGGGTTCCCAAACAGAGAGTTTGTGTTGTTTTTAATGATGGGGTTGTTTCTGTTTTTCAATTTCAGACTGGAGCTTTAATGGAGGAATTAAAGAGGGTGAATGCAGAGAACAAGAAATTGACTGAAATGTTGTCTGTTGTGTGTGAAAATTACAACACTTTGAGAGGGCATTTGATGGAACAGATGAACAAAAGTGGAGAAAAGGAGATTTGTTGTTCTTCAAAGAAGAGGAAATCTGAGAGTTCTGAGAGTAGCTCAACTGATGAAGACTCTTTCAAGGAACCAAAACAGGAAACCATTAACAAATCTGCTAAAATCACGACAGTTCAAGTCAAAATTGGAGCTTCTGATTCAAATCTGGTGAGTTCTTACCCCCAAAAAACAAACCCACTTTTCAAAATGGGAGATGAACTTACCTATGTTCTTGATTTGAATTTGGAGGTCGTTAAAGATGGATATCAATGGAGGAAATATGGCCAAAAGGTCACTAGAGATAATCCTTGTCCTAGAGCTTATTTCAAATGCTCTTTTGCCCCAACCTGCCCTGTCAAGAAGAAGGTAAATTTAACAATATTACTTAAAATCTTTGAGTTTTGTTTGAAATTTTGGACATGGTTTGATTATGAAATTTGAATTTGCAGGTTCAAAGAAGTGTAGAAGATCAATCAGTTCTGGTGGCCACATATGAAGGCGAACATAACCA